>DF365549.1:1992-25763 GCA_000787875.1 Solanum virginianum
ATCGAATGTGGAGGTTCGTAATACCCTATGGCAATTGGCCAAAGTGGTGACAATCCAACTCAATCAACAAGTGAGTGCCCCCGAGACTTTAAATAGTAAGAGAGAGTAGAGAGAGGCCAAGAAGGCCCATTTTGGAGGAAAGTTCTAAAGTCCCAAAAGTGGTGATGGTGTGGTACCTTATGCTAGGTGCCCAAAATGTGGTACAGGCCATGATGGCCCATGCTTGAAGGGTATTAATGATTGTTATGATTGTACGGAGATAGACCATAAGGTAATAGATTGTCCTCGTAAATGCAACAAAGGTAAAGGTAGTGATATTGATCAAGGGGGTGCTCCAAGACGTAATCAATTCTATGCTCTACAAAGAAGGGAAGGAGGGGATGAGCTGCCCGATTAAGCAATAGGTATGTTAAAGGTTTTTTATTTAATGTGCATGTTTTGATAGGTTCGAAAGTTTCTATTTATTTCATTATTCCTTTGTGCTAATAGGTTTCATGTGTGTGTCCCAAATTGCTATGTGAACCTCTTAGGTATCTAACCCATTGGTGAGCCCATTGTTGGTAGAAAGGTGTATAAGGGTTGCCCCATTTTTTTATTGCATAGAGTCTTGTCTTGTGATCTTGGTTGAACTTGGCTTGATGGGTTGGAGGTCTTGGGGTGGTTTGGGTTCATGCATATCATGCTTCTAATGAGTGTAGCAACCGTAAGGTTATAATATGATGGTTAAGGATGGACAATTGATGTGCTGTCAAAATACAACACATTTGATGCCTAAAACACGGGATTTTGTGAGTTCTTAAAGCGACTTTTTATAGTTTTTATGTGTTTTGGTGTTAATATTGTTGAAAAGTTAGATTGGTATGATTTGGAAGAAAGTTGCAGATTTTCCTGAAGCATAGGCCATACAAGTCATAGCCCAAGCTACGAGTCGTAAGACGTGTCATAGTAGGAAATAGAGACCAAAAGTTTAGAAATCTGCCAAGTGAGGGTCACTCCTACAAGGCCACCCTATGAGTCATATGTCATACAACGACTTATATAGGTGAGATCGTAGCAATAATCAGAGAGCAAAAATATTAGACCAAGAAGCTGAAGGCTAAGGCTATGAGACCACCATACAAGTCGTAGTCCAAGCTATGACTCATACTAGTAGGTCATACCAGTGAGGTCCAAAATGGCAAGACCCTGATACAAGACCCCAACTACGACTCATAGGCTGCCCTGCGAGTCATACCTGTGAGACATCCCAAATGTCAGCTATCTTTTCTGCATTATTTTTTAGGGTTATAAATTGTACACTATAAATAGTTTAAGTAGGGTTTAATTTTAAGATAGTTGACATTTGTGAATTTTTTTTAGTCTTATTCTTGAGCGGTAAAATATTCTCTCAAGAATATCTTAAGGGTTCCAATCTTAAATTAGTATTTTCTTTTTGAAAACCTATTTTTGAGGAATTACAAATCTTGTGCTACACACTTTGGAATTTATCAAGCTTGTAGGTTTGCAGTTTGGGTGTCTTCACTTTCATTGGAGTTGGAAAAATTCTCAACTATGCCTTTTACTTGTATTTTTGTGTGTTTTATCTTAGCCATGAGTAGCTAAGCACCCACAACTTAGGGTTGTGGGAACCATAGGTAGTTGACATGATAACCTAGGTATTGTGCATTTCTATGATTGGGGTTTTGCATGTATTGTTTATTTTCCTTTATTATTAATGTTGTTTGGTGGTGGCTAACACCAATTCCTGCCTACTATCACGATCCCAACCAAGGTAGTGACGAATAGGAAAAGGGAAGCAGATGAAAGGATTCGGCTGATGTGTTCCCATCTAATTGCAATTCCTGCCTACTATCACGATCCCAACCAAGGTAGTGACGAATAGGAAAAGGGAAGCAGATGAAAGGATTCGGTTGATGTGTTCCCATCTAATTGACCAAACCTAACCAAGGAGAGGTTGACTGGGACAATAGGTAACGATTAGTTGGCATGCCATATTTTATCCTTGCTTTTGCATCACAACCCCCCCCCCCCACATCTAGAGATTGTAGTTGTAGATATTAGAAATGATTAGTGGTGAATTCTCGTAGTCAAGCCCTGTATTCCCTGTGGATTCGACCCTAACCTTCGTTAGGTTAATTACTGATAGCCACCGCTTTCTTTTTGGAGCGTGACCATCAGATCAAAATTATGGCCCCATTGCCGTGGAATACAACTAGATTTTGACTTAAGTTCACTATTAATTAATTCTAGTGTTGATTTCTAGAATCTTGTGTATTTTACTTTTGTTGTTGTTTTTGTTGTTTGAATTTACTTGCAGGGTGTGCCAGGTTGTATGCCTAGCACAAGGAGTCAAGGTGAACCCTTAGCTTTGATTAATTTGGAGATCCATTGACTTTTCAGGAGAATGGCTCAAGTGAACGAAGATGTTGCGGTTGAGGAGGAGATAAATTTGAATGAGGAGGGTATAGGAAGATAGGAGAATCCACCAAGAGATAGCAGACCTCAGTGTGGGGATTTCGATGGAAATGCTTATGGTTGGAACCAATACCGATTGAACCCTATGGCAATTGATATGATGGGCTCTATAATACTGCCACCTCTACCGGATGATGCTAAGTTTGTGGTCTCAAGTGGATTGCTCCAAATGCTCCAAAATTATGGCTTATTCACAGGACTACCATCAGAGGATCCCCACCATTATCTCCAAAATGTTGTTTTTGTGTGCAAAAATGTCATGGGGATACAAAATATTTCTATTGACGCTGTTGGATTAAGGGTATTTCCATTGTCATTGACTAGCAATGCAGCTACCTTGTCGTTTAAGCTTCCTCCGGGTACCATCACAAGTTGGGCTGAGCTACAGTGGGTGTTCGTCGAAAGATATTTCCCAAGGTCAAAGAAATTGAAGCTTAAGGACCAAATTAATAATTTTGTGCAATTGCTTGGAGACTCTCTTATCACTACTTAAGAGAGGTTTACTAAATGCTTGAGAATGGTCCCCGATCACAAGATTGTTGATGATGCTTTGGTCAAGATCTTTAATACAACACTTGATGATAATAGCAAACCATGTGCCAACACGATCATGGGAGGTATTTTTCTTGATCAACCATTTGAACCTGTCACTGAAAGATAGAGCAAATGGTGAAGACCAATCGAGCATGGGGCCGAAGTGAGAGGGGTACAACAAAGAGTTCCTATGCAGTTATAACAAATAATGAGCAGGCAAAGGTAAATAAAGAAATCATGGAGCAACTTGCTCAACTTCGTACAAGCATGGACTTGGTTTAATAGCAAAACCAAGAAAGTGGACAAGCATGATGCAGTAATCCCCAAGGATGCTAGTTTATGATGATTAATTCTTTGATGAGGATGTATGTTTTCTAAGCAACTAAGCGGCAGGTTTCCAGAATAACCCTCGAGGATCCAATTCAGATTATTGGAGGCAAGGTTCTGGGAATCAAGGTCGGAACTTCAATCGATAAGGGGCATACACAGATAATAGGGATGGATATTATGAAAGAGAAAGAGTGCCAGATTTAGAATGGGGTAGAAGAGAAGGCTACAAGAATGGTCCTTATGTGCCACCACATAACCGTTATGTCGGAGCAAGTAGTTCTAGGATTGAGAAAATGTTTGATAAGTTATTGAAGAGGGCGGATCACCAGGATGAGACTTTGAAGGGGATGAAAACTGATATTTTAAGCATAAACCAAAAAATTGTGTCTCACTCCATGGCAATCAAGCAACTTGAACAACAATTCAGACAAGTGTCTTCACAGTTGAACCAATGCAAGAAGGGTACCTTACCAAGCAATACGATTCAAAATCCTAAAAATGAAGGACATTGCATGTCTATAATGACTCAAAGTGGGGAAAGCACTATGGACCCTCCTATGCCGATTTTTAATGATGAAGTTGAGGAGAGAGTTGTTGATAGCAAGATAACAGGTAAGGAAGAAACTCCAAGGAGCATGTGAGTAGAGGACCAAGAGGTTGGAGAAGCAAAGAAGGTCAAATCAATTCCAAAATGGCCTCCTCCATTCCTATGAAAGCTCAAGAAGAAGGAAGAAGATGGGAAGTTCAAGCAATTCTTGTCAATGTTAAAACAACTATCCATCAACATCCCTCTCTTCGAAGCCTTAGAGAAAATGCCTTGATATGCCAAATATATGAAGGATTTAGTTACAAAGAAATGCATTTTAAGCCAAGAGCCCTCGCAAGAGCTCCAACAATATAGTGCAATCATGACTAAATGCCTAGTGTAAAAGCGTGAAGATCTCGATGCATTTACCATCCTTTGTACTGTTGGTGACATTGAATTTGCAAGGGCATTATGCGACTTGGGAGCTAGCATCAACCTAATGCCTCTTGTCATCTTCAAGAGACTTGGTCTTGGCACTCCTACCTCTACGAGAATGAGGTTGTTCATCGCCAATTGAACCATCAAAAAGCCTAAAGGAATCCTGTTGGATGTGCTTGTTAAAGTTGATAAATTTATTTTTCAGTTGATTTCGTGATTCTTGACTATGAGGTTGTCTTTGACGTACCCATTATTTTGGGAAAACCTTTTCTGGCCACTGGAAGAGCACTAGTAGATATAGATTCGAGTCAACCCTAGTTTAGGGTGAACGATGCTAAGGTGGTGTTCGATATTTGCTAATCCATGAAACATCTGAATGCGGTCAAGAGCGAGGTGTGGGCCCTTGATGATTGTTAATGAAGGAAGATAACAAAGTCGAGCCATGAGGTTAGATAAAGCGCTTCTTGGGAGGCAACCCAAGCATTTTGCTAATGATTTTTGTGTTTGAGACTTAGAGTAGTAGTAGTGATTTGTTTCAAGACAATAATGAAATTGTAATATTTTGAGAATTTCTGTATTTGAGACTTAGTGTGTAGGTACAAATTAGAAGAACTAAAGATTTGGAAAAATCAGACTTGGAGCAGCTCCTATGAGCAGGCCTACGAGTCATAGTCTTCATTATGACTCTTAGTCATACTTTGTAGCAGGAATCTGTAAGCATCTAAAGTTAGCACATACATTACTAGCCAACCATATGAGTCGTAGAGTCCCCTATGAGTCGTAAGAGGGGTTCAGAGTGGCCAGGTATAAACTTTGAATTTTTGCTAAGTGTTGGGTCAGGTACGAGATCGGGACTTATGAGCCATCGGACGACCTATGACTCGTAGTCGGGGTCTCGTAGCCCTGATCTGAGGCATTTCTAAAATTGACCCAATTCGCTATAAAAGGGGTCAAAATAAGTTTTAACCCCAATTTCCAAAATCCTAACCCTAAAAGCTGATGAAAAACTCACCCAACCCCCATAAATCAAATTCCGACCAAAAATGCCACCTACCCACATCATTTTCAAGTGAAGATTCTGGTGAGGGTACCAAATTCTAGGGTTTTGACGCGAAATTCATTCCTTGTTCCTTTACTTCATTTCTCAACCCATTTGGTAAGCCCCTTGTTTGAATTTCTCCAATTATTATTGATAAGTTGCTTCCTGTGTGAGTATAAGCTTGGTTTAGTAGGGCACAGACATGTTTACTTATGTATGTTTAAGCTAGGCTTGTAATATAGGGTTGTTGACTTTGAAAATGGTTGAGCCTTGTTGAGAGTGTGAATGGATTATTATGAATGTAGAATTGATTAATTTTTGGTTTGGGTGATATTGTTGTGGTTCATATGAGGTTGGAATGGTTGTCAGAGTTGAAGTTTAGTTAGTATGAGTGTAATTGCTTGTATTTAATCATGTGATTGCAATTGAATCATTTTGAATGATGAGTACACCCTTTTGAAATGTTATATGATTGTCAAATGATGGTTTGTATTGTGTTATGTGTTAGGTATGCTTGACAAAATTGCATAATCGAGTACAACTCATAGGGTAAATGGTCATTTTGAATTTCCATTGTTGATTGAAGTTAAATATGTGCCATTTGGTTTTGTTTTGATCCTTGTTGCTTGAGTGTATTGAAGTTTGATAAAGATTTTGTGCCTAAGGAGAGAAATGAGCAGGTATTGCAGGTGACTCTGTGCTCAATTACAAGGCACTCCTACGACTTGTAAGTCCCTGTACGAGTCGTAGTGGTCCTTTGTAGCAAGCATCAGTCACCTATAATTCCTTTACATTCCTCTTACGAGACCCACGTACGACTCATAGTACCTGGTATGACTCGTAGTGAGGGTCTCGTGAACTTGGCTAAGTTTTGAAAATGTTTTTGGAACTAGGTACAAGACTAGGCCTATGACTCATAGGATATCCTACGAGTCATAACTACGTCTTGTATCTGAGATTAGAAAGTATTTTTAAAGGAACAATTGGTTTTATGAGGCCAGTATACCACTCGTAAGTCACCCTATGAGCTATAACGACACTCGTACCTACACATCTGTAATGCATCAGTGTTTACTTCTTTTTCTTGTTATTTGATTTTGTTATTTGTTGTGTTAAGTGAATGAATCATTTTGGTACTCATATGAATTGTTGGTATATTGCAGATACCATGCCTGCCAAAGATAAGAAGGCTATTCAAACATTCAGGATAAGAATAGTGGATGAGTCTTCCAAGATGGAAAGGTCTGAGGGCTCAATTGAAGTCCATAGGGTCAGGATAACCCTTTGGCCAATGTTCCACAAACCCAGGACCATATAGCACAGGAGCCAATGGAAGTCACCAGTGCCTCCCAATCTAAGGATAAGGTATAAGAAGTGGAGAAAAATGACCTAGGGAGTAGTTCACCTCAGATGACTCCCATAGATTTTGGCTTCGAGTCAGAGTCTGAGGTCACTTCTCAGCCTGAGTAGGAGGAGGCCCAGTCTTAACCCCGGGTTGACCCTAGATGGTGTGTTGCGGGCATGAGAAAGATCTACAACCAGGGGCTAATAGCTAAAGGGTATGGAAAGCCGGTCTGGCAATTTCACGAGGAGTCCAAGTTGAGCACGACGGGGTTAGATAGAGTGCTTGACTTGGATGCAGGATTAGACAAGCATGGACTTCATTGGACTAGACAGCAGCTAGGAAAATATGCCCCTTTGGTGGTTCGTGGTTCTATATTGCATACCTTGCCACCTCCGCCTAGGGCTGCAAAAGAAAAAGAATCCAATCGATCAGCCGAGGCCATGGGTGGTGTCAGTCAGGGGGAGGAAGGTAGATATCTCGAAGGAGATGATCTGTCGAGTACAGTTTGGGCCTACCTATAAAGCACCCTAATAGATCACTGAGTATGATAGTCGAATTGATAAGATGAGAAGAGCGGTTACTGGGAAGGATATTGCGGTCAGGATAGAGTTATTACGGTGGATAGTGAGTCAGATCTGTGATCCGGGTGTGGAGCCTACATGGATCACTAATCATGCGGACTTAATTGCGAAGTCACACCTATCATTCCGGGCCAAGTTTTAGTGGTCCATTATCCGCTGGCATATCAGGCCAACTTTCATGGATAATGTGATCACCCTTGAGAGGGCTATATTATTGGCTAGCATCCTAGCTGGTTATTCTATTGATTAGGCCTGAATTATATCGAAACAGATCCATAAGGTTGCAGCATAGATGAAAACCTCACTGCCATTTCCAATTCTTATTCATCGACTATGTAGTACAGCAGGTGTTCCCACCGGGACCCTCACATGAAGGCTACACGCACGACAGAACCCAACCTGATAAAGGCTGACGAGAACTCAGTGTCCTTGCCATGACCAGCTCCTCTTATCCTAGAACCTTTCCCTATAGATCCTTAGGCTCTAGCTCCAGCTCCTATAGGCACTACTTCGGCTGCGTAGATATTACACCGGCAGCTAAGATTGAGTCTACACCCTTCACCAACACTCCAACACCAACAACAGCTGCTTTACAGGTTGACCCTCTTTTCTCTGTTGCTTTTCAAGCTTTATCACACAAGGTGGCTGTAGCAGAGGGCAGACTCCGTGAGTTGTCAGCTTGGGTTTCGTCTTTGATTAATCAGACCATCAGAGATGCTAAGGAGTGAATACAGACATACACTTGAGATCTAGTTGATGACATAGTACAGTCGGCTGATGCACGGGTCGATGCATTCAAGGCTAGAATCTAGAAGAGGCTCAAGGGTGCTAGGCCTGCCCACACTAGTACGGTGACTAAGGAGTTGGCCAGGTTCAAGGCTGACTTACTACAGCTGTTGGCAGCCCCTGCTCTAGTCCCGGAGGTAACCGCAGTGACTGATGATGTCTTTGTTTGGCTCATTGACCATCCAGACATCCATGAGAAGAAGCCCCTTGAGCACGATGATCCAGAGCCAACCCCAAAGAGATTGAAACCCGATAAAGATGAGCTTATACCTAAGGAGGTGCTGGAGGAGTCATGACTGCTAGCGGCTGTTCAAATGGAGAGAGAGAGAAGCAGGCAGTCGAGGAGGAGAGCCAGACATTGGACCCCGTTGACCAGCCAAAAATCGATGTATGAGCACCAAGATGTTTGATCTTTCTTGATCCCAGCTCTTACTTTGATATTTGGATACTTTGTTCCTATTTTCAGACAATTTTTAATTTTCTATTGGTTTTTAAATGTTTTGTTTTGTTGGATGATGTTTTTATATTTAGTTTTGGATGTTGTTTTTAAGTTTAACTATTGGTTTTGAATGTATATATCTTCATTATGTTCGCTTATTCTTGTTTTAGCTTGTGTTTTACTTTGAGGAAAAAGTATTCTATTGTTGGTGGAGTGGTGGAAGTTATGGATTATGGTGAAGTCTGAGTAGCCTCAGATCCATAACTTCCCCTATTTTTGATCCCAAGGTTTTCTTGCCGTGATTCTTTTTCCTTGTGGATGTTTAAATTCTTGTTGAATTGGTATATTTTAGGATGTGTAGATCAATTGTAGTAATGTTACTTATTGACATATATAGTTCTTTAATGTTCTTTTTAAGTTTAGATAAATATTGGGTACCCTAAAAAAAGAATTTTTTTTTTGGAGTATGGTTAGTGAGGCACTTGTACATTTTGAGTGTTTAGCAATAATTGTTTTGATATAGTGAGGGTAAGCTAAGACTTAAAGAATGACCTGTGAGTCTATACTTGATTGTGAGTGTAATTTCATATGTGTTGTGAGCTTATTTTGATGCATTCATATATTATGTACGGACTCAGAACTTGCCTTCATACTCTAAGCTTAGTGAAGTGACTTAGTTGATTTAGAAGTGATCGTAGGCCTTTGTTCTGATAGGAAGCCAATTTTTGTCTAAATTGCCTACCAAATGATCTACTGAATCCCTTGTTCCGCATGTTTGAGCTTCTCATGTACTCATTCTTTCTTGACACCTTGGTAACTTAACCTTATTTGATGAAATACCCTGATAGTAGCCCTGATCTATCCTTGAACATGTGAACCTTGATTGAGGCTAAAAGCCTAAGTTGAGGGTGGTTGCATTGGTAGCCCTGGTTTGAGGTATGGATATTGTATACTTCACCTTAGGCTAAATGCCTAAGTTGAAGGTGGCCCTTATTGTGGTAAAGTAACAAAATAAGGTAGTTAGTTGGGGTGAAAAGAAAGAAAATGATTAATCATGAGATGAGTGAAGAAAAGGAAAAGAAAGAGTGCATTGATCTGAAAAGATGTGAAAAAATGAGTTTGAAATTAAGGCGCAGCTGAAAAAGTGAAAGAAAAGCCCGAAAAAAGCTTGAAATGGGGGAATAAGGAGGAATTAGTGAAATTGGATGGGTTGTGAAGGTAAAAGTGTTGGTAAGCATGGTTCGAGGATAACTTTTAGTCACTAAATGCCTGAAATGCCATTCCAAAGCACCCTAAACCTATGTTACAAGCTCTTAAGTCCTAAAGCAATCCAAAACCACTTTGTCACCAAGCTGAAAGATAAGTATAGGGGCAAGTTTATGGTGTCAGTCATTGTGTATGGATTTTAATTATGAGAGTGAGAATGTTTCCTTCGTCCCTGATCCTGAATTCTTTTGAGTGAGTGTAAGGGATTTCTTTCTAGTGAGGGCATTTACACTACTTGATTAGCATATGACTGCACCAGTGATTGTGTAAGGTTGACGCCCCTTAGCTTATCACAGTTGAATTGCCAGGTATCTCGTTGTGTCCTTGCCTTGCTGAATAGCCTTGAAATTCTATTTTGAAAAGGATAAGGGGTACCTAAACCTAAGAAGTGATCTATATGCTAGTAGTATAGTTTTTATGTATTTCTCTTTGTCTATGTAGATTGAGTCGTCACTTAAGAATAACTAATAATTCTAAGTTGAGGGTGTTGATATGCTGTCAAAATACAACACATTTGATGCCTAAAACAAGGGATTTTGTGAGTTCTTAAAGCGATATTTTATAGTTTTTATGTGTTTTGTGTTAATATTACAAAAAAGTTAGGTTGGCATGATTTGAAAGAAAAGTTGCAGATTTTGCTAAAGCATAGGCTATATGTGTCATCTTATGAGTCGTAGCCCAAGTTACGAGTCATAGGATGTGTCACACCAGGAAATAGAGACCAAAAGTTCAGAAATCTGCCAAGTTAGGGTCACTCCTACGAGGCCACCCTATGAGTCGTATGTCATATGACGACTCATATGATTGGATCGTACCAATAATCAAAGAGCTAAAATATTGGACCAAGAAGCTGAAGACCAAGGCTACGAGACCAGCATACGAGTCATAGTCCAAGCTACGAATCATACCAATAGGTCATACCAGCGAGGTCCAAAATGCCAAGACCCTGATACGAGACTTGGACTACGACTCGTAGGCCGCCCTATGAGTCATATCTGCTAGATGTCCTAGATGCCAACTGTCTTTTCTTCATTATTTGTTAGGGTTATAACTTGTACACTATAAATATTTTAAGTAGGGTTTCATTTTAAAAGAGTTGACACTTGTGAATTTTTTGGGTCTTGTTCTTGAGCTCTAAAATATTCTCTCAAGAATAATTTTAGGGTTCCAATTTTAGATTAATATTTTCTCTTTGAAAACCCATTTTTGAGAAATTGCAAATCTTGTACTACGCACTTTGGAATTTATCAAGCTTGTAGGTTGGCAATTTGGGTCCTTCACTTTCATTAGAGTTGGTAAAATTCTCAACTATGCCTTTTACTTATAGTTTTGTGTGTTTTATCTTAGCCATGAGTAGCTAAGCACCCAAAACTTGGGGTTGTGGGAACCATGGGTAGTCGACATGAAATAACCTAGGTATTGTGCATTTCTATGACTGGGGTTTTGCATGTATTCTCTATTTCCCTTCATTATTAACGTTGTTTGGTGGTGGCAACACCAAATCCTACCTTCTATCACGATCCCAACCAAGGTAGTGACGAATAGGAAAAGGAAAGCAGATGCCAGGATTCTGTTGATGTGTTCCCGTCTAATCGACCAAACCTGTCCAAGGAGAGGTTGACGCTTGAAGAAGGAAGAGACAAGAGGGCAATATGGAGAATATGGTTAGAAATCCATTCAATAGGTAACGATTAGTTGGCACATCATGGTAGCCGACCAAGCGCCATGGTGAAATTCGACCTTCACCTTCACAAGAGGGTTGGCAGAACCTAAGTTACTATCCTACATGCGATTCACCAATTGTAGTTATGTTATCTAGGGAATTTGAGTCAACGAACTATAGGGAACACAATTCCTAAGTTATTTCCAAATCTGAGTATTTTCTCGCTTTTTAATTAGTGTTTTGTTTTAATTTTGCTTTTGCATCACAAACCCTCCCCCTCATATCTAGAGATTGTAGTTATAGATATTAGAAATGATTAGTAGTGAATTCTCATAGTCAAGCCCTATATTCCCTGTGGATTCTACCCTAATCTTTGTTAGGTTAATTACTGATAGTGATAGCTTTCTTATTGGAGCGTGACCATCAGATCAATGTCAACTACAATGGGCTAGTCATTTCTCTAAGATTGATCTTCGATTCGGGTTTTGTCCCCAAATACGGATGATGGTAGGTGATATCCTTAAGTGTCTTTTTGGACTAGGAGTGAGCATTTTGAGTCGTGGTGGAGTTGTTTGGTTGACTAATGCACTGGCTATGTTTATGGGTTTCATGAATAGGATCTTAAAACTCTACCCTTGACATGTTTGTGGCGGTCTTTAGTGATGAAGTATTGATTTATTTAGAGCTTGTGAGTCATTTGAGGGTGGTGCTACAAAAAAATTAAGGGAAGAGAAGTTGTATGCTAAGTATGAAAAATGTGAATTTTGGTTGAAAGAGGTTGTCTTTCTAGGTCATGTGGTATCGAGGAAGGGTATTAAGGTGGTTCCTAAAAAGACGAAAATGATAGGTATTGGCCTAGACCTTTGACTCCATCAAACAGTAGAAGCTTCTTGGGCCTACCGGGCTATGACTGCAGGTTTGTGAATGGGTTCTCTTCTATTGATTCTCCTATGACTAAGTTGACCCAAAAGAAGAAAAAATTTGTGTGGTCCGATGAGTGTGAAAAGAGTTTCAAAACCTTGAAGGATAAGCTTGTCTCCACTCCCATCTTATCTCTACCAGAAGGGTTTATTATGTATTGTGATGCCTCCCAAATTAGTTTAGGTTGTGTTTTGATGCAAAATGATAAGGTGATAGCCTATGCTTCTAGATAACATAAGGTGCATGAAAAGAATTATCCCACCCATGATCTTGAATTAGCCATCATTGTTTTTCTTTGAAAATTTTGCATCATTATTTGTATGGGGTGCATCTTGATGTGTTTACCAATCATAAGAGTCCCCAATATGTGTTCACTCAAAAGATCTTAGCTTGAGGCAACGAAGGTGGTTAGAACTTCTTAAGAACTATGATATAAGTGTGCATTATCACCCCGATAAGGCTAATTTTATTGCTGATGCTTTGAGTAGAGTGTCTATGGGTAGCCTAACTCATGTTGATTATGGGGGCAAAGAGGTGGCTAGAGAGGTTCATCGGTTGGCTAGATTGGGGTTTAGGTTGGATGAGGTTGATAGTGGTGGTATTATGGTTGTTGATGGTTCAAAATCTTCTTTTGTTGATGAGGTAAAAGCAAAGCAAGATCTTGACCCCTCCTTGATAGAATTTGAATGCCTTGGTAGGAGATGGCAAGATGGAGGTTTTCTCCCAAGAGGGCAATGGTGGCCTTTAGATACCAAGAAAGGTTGTATATGCCTTGTGTGGATGACTTGAGGAAGAAGATTCTTGATGAGTCCCATAATTCTTCCTATTCTATTCACCCCGGTCCTACCAAGATGTATAGAGATTTGAGGGAAGTGTTTTGGTGGGGTGACATGAAGAGAGATATTGCTAAGTTTGTGTATGGTTGCCACAATTACCAACAAGTCAAAGCTGAGAATCAAAGGCCAAGTGGCCTAGCCCAAGACATAGAGATTCCTACCTGGAAGTGGGAAGAAAATTAACATGGATTTTGTGGTTGGGTTGCCTAAAACTAGAAAGGGTTTTGAACATGGGGTGCTTTTATCTATCATATTGGATCGTGGTGCTCAATTCACTTCACACGAGCTCCCTGATTGGATGGTGTAAGGTAGGGGAAATAACTTTGTTGTATCCGGATATGGTTATGGAGGCTATGGAAAAGGTAAGGTTGATTAGAGAAAGGTTGAAAATAGCCCAAAATCATCAAAGGTCCTATGCCGATATGAGGAGAAGTGATCTTGAATTTAAGGTTGGTAATTTGGTCTATTTGAAGGTTTCACCCATGAAGGGTATGGTTCATTTTGGTAAGAAGGGTAAATTGAGTCCAAGATTTGTGGGTCCTTATAGGGTATTGAGGAAGATTGGTAAGATGGCTTATACGTTTGAGTTGCCTAGTGAAATATATCCAAGATTTGTGGGTCCTTATAGGGTATTGAGGAAGATTGGTAAGATGGCTTATACGTTGGAGTTGCCTAGTGAAATAGACTTGGTTCATCCGATCTTCCATGTGTCCATGTTGAGGAAGTGTGTGGGTGACCCTAATGCTATTGTACCATTGGATGTTGCAGGTGTTGTAGAAAATAACTTGACTTATGAAGAGGTTCTGGTAGAAACTTTGGATAGACAAGTGAAGAGGTTGAGTAACAAGGAGGTAGCTTCCGTTATGGTCCATTGGAGGAATCAACAAGTTGAAGGTGCTATATGGGAAACCGAGGTGGACATGCAAAAGCGATATCCTTATCTCTTCCATTCTACTCAAGCCTAAAGAACTAATCTAAGTCCCCTATGGGTGGACATGCAAAAGCGATATCCTTATCTCTTCCATTCTACTCAAGCCTAAAGTACTAATCTAAGTCCCCTATGTGATTTCAAGCCCTTTTTAAGATATCAAGTCTTGTGTTTTAGCCCCTATGTCATTTGCATGCATTCATGTTGACAAGTTCATGGTTATTTTGACACATATATTGAGACTTTTGAAAATGGAGTTTAAGTTTGTTGTTGCATTCTTGTGTGGGCTAAAAATTATCTTCCTTACTTTTGTTATATACTTTTCTTTGATATTCGGGGATGAATGTTTCCAAGGGGGAGATATTGAAACGACCCCAAAAATGCCCGAAAATGTGCCTTGAAAGTGCCTATAATCATAATTTTCATATATCTCAAAATTCGTGTGTGATATCAAAAATCTGACTTCATATTCGTGATCAGCGGGCAAAATTGAGTGAGGAATAGTATAACCCCAATTTTAGAGCAACCATAGCAAAATTTTAATTTCTAAAATTTTGTGAAAACAGTGGGAGTTCGCGCCCCTGGTGCGAAGGACCACGGCGCAGACTGATATATTTTGTTGCCAGTTTTCTTTAGTTCGATCCAAGGCCTTTGGGTCTTGGGCCTAAATCTTCCTATGCGTAAACACACTATACTTAGTCATTTTTCAATGTTATATAACAGAAGACATTCCCCAAAACCTTCTCAAACACTTGGATAAATATTTCACTCAAAATCAAGGGTCCCAAACTCATTCTGGATCTTAAGGAATTCACTCAAGCTTCAAAATCTCAATCAAATCTTCATCAAGGAATTCTCCAAAGTTGAGGTATGTGGGTTTCAACCATTGGTTCCTTCCACCCATGGTGCCCAACATTCCTTTTTGCATCTTCATCAAGAATTCTCCAAAGTCAAGGTCTGTGGGTTTCAACCATTGGGGCCTTTCACCCATGGTGCCCAACATTCCTTTTTACATAAATTGCATGTTTCTAAGTTGATTTACTTATGGGTCATACTTACTATGAATTTGACTATGAACTCTGTTGGGGTTTCGTAAAAGTATGATTGTTTAAGCATGTTTTGAGCTATGAATCTATGATCTATTTTGAGATTTGATGAAGGGTTTCAATGTATATTGCATGAAGGTACTACCAAGTGTTGGTGGGTTGATTTACTTCAAGATTTCTTTCATGATTTCACTCTTGAATTGCATGGTTTTATACTAGTGCTACACACCCGCCAACTGTTTGATAAAATGTTCGATTATTGTTTCTTGAGTTGTTGAAGGCCCAATATATGGCATATGAGTTAAGTGACTTTATGATGATGAAAGTAATGATGTGTTGATCTCTTGAAAGGTATTTATAATGTTGAAAGTTGACCACGCATTGTTCTGTGATTGGGCCGAATTACCATATTGGGGGGTATATACCTCAATTACCTAGCTCAAGAGGTGGTAGGACAGAACTACCATGTTGGGGGATATATACCTCAATCACCTAGCTCAAGGGGTGCTAGGCTAATGCAACCATTTTGGGGGGTTTATACCTCAATCGCCTCACTTAGGGGGTGTAGGCCCGTGCTACCATATTGGGGGGTATATACCTCAATCGCCTCGCCAAGGAGGTGGTAGGCCTTGGTTTCTAATGATGTTCTCTTCCTACACATGTAATATGTTTTATATAAGCAAGTGTTACTACAAGCATCATTCATGCATTCCATATTTCTATATGCTCACTTATTGCCTAAGTATGTATTTCAAATTTGATGGCTATCTCTTGTTTCATTGTATCCTACATACTTAGTACATTCAAACATACCAATGCATACTCTATGCCTACATGATGTTACTATGTAGGAACCAGAGTGCCACTTGATCATTTTCCTCCTCCACGTGGCTAGTACTATATTTGAAGCAAGTTTGGTAAGTCCTCAACTCTGAGAATGATATCTTTTGATCTAATATTATGCAAAGACTCTCTTTATCTTATTGTGTGCTTTGACTATGTGGGTGAGCCTGGGAAGTTGTCTTGGCCCCCGCTCAATTCTAAGTTTAGAGGTGTTGTTGGACAAGTTATTTAATGATTCTATGAGCCTTGACTCTCTTGACTCTTATATGTTTTAAGCTATGAAAGACTCTGTTAGTCCCTTATCCTTATTTTTATGCTCTTTGTTTTTGTTCAAATGCTTCCGCGATCAAGGATGTGTGATGATATGTTAAGAAACATGTTTGCGGTCCCTTCGGATTCTCCATTCACCATATCACGTCTAGGACCTAGGCTTGAGTCATGACACCATCTATCACCAAGGCCTTCAACTCTAGCAAGGCGGGTTCAAGATCTTGTTTTGCCTTTACCTCCTTAATCAAAGAAGATTTTTGAACCATTAACAACTACTACACCCCCATTATCAACTTCATCCAACCTAACCCCCACTCTAGCCAACCGGTGACATTCTCAAGCCACCTCTTTGCCACTATCATGAACATGAGCTAGACTACCCATAGACACCCTACTTAAAGCATCGACATACCATTACTTTGTCGGGGTGATAATGCACACTCATATCATTATCTTTAAGGAGCTCTAACCACCTTCTTTGTCTCAAGTTAAGATCTTTTTGGGTGAACACATATTGGAGACCCTTGTGGTCAGTAAACACATCTACATGAAGACATACAAGTAATGACGCCATAATTTTAAGCAAATACCATGGCTGCTAGTTCAAGATCATGCTTGTGGTCAGTAAACACATCAACATGAACTCCTTACAAGTAATGACACCAAATTTTTAAAGCAAATACCATGGCCGTCAATTCAAGATCATGCGCCGTCTTTTTAGGATCCATCTTAATACTATCACCCGATACCACATACCCTAGAAAAGCAACCTCTTTCAACCAAAACTCACATTTCTCATATTTTCCATACAACCTCTCCTCCCTCAAGATTTGCAACACCACCCTCAAGTGATCCACATACTCCTCCTCACTATGGGAATAAATCAAGATATCATCAATAAAAACAACCACAAATAAGCCAAGGTAGGGTTTAAAGACCCTATTCATGAGTTCATGAATATAACTGATACGTTAGTCAACCTAAAGAACATAACCACAAACTCAAAGTGCCCATACCTAGTTCAGAAAGTTGTCTTGGGGATGTCACACTCCCTCACTTTCACTTGGTGATACCTGGACCGAAGATCAATCCTAGAAAAGTGACTAGCCCCTTGAAGTTGATCAAAAAGGTCATCAATCCTTCGTAGAGGGTACTTGTTCTTTATGGTGACTCTATTAAGTTGCCAGTAATAAATGCACATTCTAAGAGAACCATTATTTTTCTTCACAAATAACACCGTGCACCATAATGTGATTTACTAGGCCTTATAAAACCCTTCTCCAACAAATCCCTCAATTACTCCTTTAACTCCACTGGCCCATACGATAAGGGGAAATAGAAATGGGTTGAGTATTAGAAAGGAGGTATATACCAAAATCTATTTCCCTTTCGGGAGGAACACCAGGAAGTTCATCGGGAAAGATATCAAGAAACTCATTAACCACCGGAACTAACTTGATAGAAAGGACTTTGGACTCAACATCCCTAACCCTCATAAGTTGATAGAGACAACCCTTAGAAATCAACTTTTGGGCTTTAAGACAAGAGATGAATCTACTTTTGACCAGCACATTATGTCTTTCCAACTCAAGAATGGACTCATTAGGGAATTGGAATTTGACCTTAATGGGTTCTACATTCAATAGAAGCATAATATGCATGAAACCAATCCATACCAAGAATGACATCAGAATCCACCATATCTAATTCAACAAAATCCCAAGGCAAGACTTTATGTAATATGAACACGGGACAATATGTATAGACTCTTTTCGTAACAATGGACTCATGAACGGGGATAAATACTTCATAAGTTTCACACAACAATTCGGGACTAACATGAAGCTTTTTGGCAACAAAAGGAGTACTAAAAGAAAGAGTGGCACCCAGGTCTATCAATGTGTACACATCAAAGTCAAATACCTTTAACATACCAGTAAAAACATCGGCCACCTCATCAACTTCTTGTCTTCCTTGAAGAGCATAGAATCTATTTTTCCTTGGAGCACCTCCTTGATGACCTCCTCTTCCCCTTTGGCCCGTATTAGCACTTTGGCCTTGAGGATAGCCATCTCTAACTTTGGGTTAAGTATGAGGACAATCAATAACCATGTGGCCAACTTCACCACAACCAAAGCAAGCATTTGAATTTCTCAAACAAGGATCACTATGATTCTTTTCACACCTTGGGCATCTAGGCTTTGTCACCCCTTCATTACCACCATGGAATCTTTGATTAGGCACTCTATCTTTGGCAAACCTCTTGTTGGAAACATTGGATGACCCTTGGCCTTAGAACTCATGGCCTTGAAGAAATCGGCCACGCTTAGAACCTTGGAACCCACCTTTAAATCGAGCCCTCTTGGACTCACCAACCCTTCTCTTTATAAGCTTCGCCCCCTCTAGTTGCTCGGTATATATCATCAGCCAAGACAAATCAATGTCCTATACTAGCATGGCAGTATGACTTTTATCATTGACCAAGTCGGATACACCTGACACAAATTTGTTCATCCTTGACCTAGTCTCGGCAACCAATTGTGGAGCATACTTGGTGAGTTGGTAGAACTTGAGGGCATACTCCCTCATACTCATGGACCTTTGTGTAATATTCATAAATTTCATCTTCTTCACCTCTCTTGGCTTAATAGGAAATAACCGGTTAAGAAATGCGGCTTTGAACTCTTCCCAAGAGATAGCATCACTATTCCTCTTCTCCACCTTCCATTGAGTGAACCAAATTTGAGCTACCCCTTTGAGTTGGTAGGCCGCCAACTCTGCTTTTTCCTCCGAATTAACCCCTATAATGGACAACAACTTATACACCTCATCAATGAATTCTTAGGGATCCTTATCCACCTTGAACCCATAGAACTCCAATGGATTCATCCTAGTAAAATCCCTCACCTTTGAGGCCGGAGTAGGAGCATGAGGGTCTTGGGCCCCTTAGTTGATTTGGTTGGTCATAGCATGAGCCAACATTGCAATATCGAGTGTAAGGGCTCTTCTTCCCCTCAGAATCAGCATAATCTAAAATAGCAAAGAACATTCATTAGGGAAAAGCCTTACCTTAACTTCTATAGTACAAAATAGATCATGAAGAAGGGAAACATTTCCTAAGCACCTCATAGCCTCTTACTCATAGTTGTGGCGCACTTCACAACCATGAACAAGATACTAATCGGTACGGTGTGTTAGATTTCGAGGATCATTAACAACCTACTGCGCTGATACCAAGTTTGTCACGACCTAAGCCTAGGACCTAGACATCACATGGTGAATGGGAACCCAAAGAGACCCACATAAGCCTCGTAGCATATTAATCACACATCCTTGATTGCGGAAGCAA
This sequence comes from Solanum virginianum, assembly GCA_000787875.1. Classification (NCBI taxonomy): domain Eukaryota; kingdom Viridiplantae; phylum Streptophyta; class Magnoliopsida; order Solanales; family Solanaceae; genus Solanum; species Solanum virginianum. Next base: position 21,608 of record DF365549.1, read on the forward strand.
AGTAAATAATAACAAGAGATATGTAAAATGGGAAATGGTACTAAGGAAGTCTTGAATAAAACAAAGCATAAGAGTTAAGCTCGTAACACAATAACATCACAATATCAAATATACACCTCTAACTTGGAATGGAACGGGGTCCAAGACACTTTTTGGGATCATCCTCATAATGCCAAATGTTCAACATAAAGAAGTCATAGAAAATAGCAAGCGAAAGTTGATAGTGTCGCCGAACTTGAGGACTTATCAAGCTTATCTTCGAATAATCTCACTAACCACATCGAGGATGATCAAGAGGAGCTCCGATCCCTACATGGTGATATCATATAGGCATAAAGTATGCGTTAGTATATTTGAATGTACTAAATGTGTAGGATGCAATGCAACAACACATAAGTCAATATAGTCAAAATGCATAGTAATAGGCAAATAGGTAAGCATAATCCCAATATGGCATGCATGATCAATGCTTAAAGCAAAACATGTTTATAAATCATTCAACTTGCATAGGATATGATACATGTGTGGAAAGAGACCTCAATCGAAAAAAATAAGACCAAGTGAGCTACAACTTAGAATTCTGATGATTTCCCCTTATCGATAAAGAGGTGGTCTACTTGCTAAGGTAAACCATACTTTACCTTATAGGAGCCCATCCCATTTCGGAGAAGTAACCCTCCTTACGGGAACTCATCCTATTTTGGGGTAGATTTCATGATAAAGTGCACTAAATGGATCCACTAGTCTAGAAAGGGTATAACATAATCCTATGTTAGCACATAGTTTGAGAAAAGGAGTATGGACCCTTGAAGATAGTCCACGCTGACATTCAATCCATCTGTGCTAAGTCTAATCCCACGGAATTCTTGAAATAATCATACTTTAATCATAACATGAATAGCTTGTGAGAACATGACTTGAGTAGCTCATAAACATGCTTGACGTAAATCTAATCCCACGGAATACTTGAAATAATCATAACTTTAATAACTTGTAATAAACATGGAATGATGACATGAGTAGCTCTTAAACATGCTTGTCCTCTAATGGTGAGCCTAACTTGAAACATTAAGAATAGATCATAATCATACATGAACCCTTTCTTTAACATGCATGGCTCACTAGAGGTAAAATCTTGAAAATAGAGCTTAACTTCATACTTGCATAATCATTGATAATTTCATAAATTCGTAATATACTTGATAGCCTATATTCATCATGAAGTCACTTAATTGTAAAACGTGTAAATAACTTAAGAATTCTTGACTTGACATTTCTTTGAACACTTGGTGGGCACATATGAGTACATGTTAAAATCATACAAAATGTAAGAGTATAGATCATGAAATAGTAAAATCAATGTATCTTAAAGTCATGTAAATTAGCCTACTAATATCATGGTAAAACCCCATTATGGGTAACTTGTAACTCGTATCAAAACTTCATAATATTTCATAAATTTCATGGCTTGATCATGTATAGTCTCAATAGACGAAGATTTATTCATATTATAAGCTCAAAATAGATATTCATGCATAATAATCAATATTTGACAAAACTCCAAGATATTTCATGCTCATATTTCATAATATTCGATTCTCATAAGTAATACAACTTGATATCATGCAATTTTCATAAAATAGGAAGATTGGACACCATGGGTGAAAGGACCCAATGGATGAAACCCACATACCTAAATTTGGGGATCCCTTGATGCAGACTTGAAGGAGACTTGAAGCTTGAATGGAGTTCTTGAGATCTAAAATTAAGCTTAAGGCACTTGAATTTGGATGGGAATTTTGATAAAATAGTTGAGAGATTTTTGAGTGATATGGAGTTGAAAAATAGCTAACGATGGGATATTCCATGTGTAAATGGGCATGGGGCTATGACCCCGATGCCCTTAAGCCGAAACAAAAAATTAAGGAAGTGCTAACACTATTTCATAATGGGTATGCATCGCAGAGCCATCGCGAACCCCTATTGATTTGTGAAAAATTAGCAAAAATTATTTTTTGCTATGGGTCTGCTATGTAACACCCCATACATTACATGTATTAGTTCTATGCACATGAAAAATGATATGGCTTTTCAAAATAGCGCCAATTTTTAAAAGTGATTGAATCTCATGTTAGAGGGCGATATATGTGTCTAACGCTGAATAGGGTCGAGTGTAAATATATTTTAAGTCAAATTAAGGAGATCACGACCCTAAACAAAGAGAGAGAATTAAGGTACTTGTAGGACTTAGGAAGCTAGCAGGTGAGTCACCTACTTGCTTAGCTTAAACTTGCTAGCTAGACGAAGACGAGACCCGACGTCGAATCTGTCCAAGTACGATTATGAATAAAGTCCATGTTAAGGGTGTAACTTTAGCCCATGTTTTAGCGTTATATGAATCCGTCCAAGTCTGATTATGAATAAAGTCAGTGTTAAGGGTGTAACTTAGGCCCATGTTTTAGCATTATAAATAGACTATACTTATAGCCCAAGATGAATAATAAAAGGGCCCAAGTACATCACAAGCCACTTGATTAATTGGGCCAAAACTAAGTAAGGAGAAAAGGAAAAAGTGGGCAGCCAAGGCCCAACCAATTTGAACCCACTAAGGCCCAAGTGAAAAGGGCAAGAAGCTGCATCACTAACTTAGTAAATTAAAGCTAAAATTCCTTAGTAGGTCTACTAAATCCCCCCTTTAAAAAGGGTTTAAAACAGCCCCCATAAGTCATTTTAACTTGAACACAAAAATTAGATTGTTTGCAAGTTTTCTCTCAAATCTTTCTTGACTTTACAAGCAGCCACAAGAGACTTTTAGGGTTCTTAGAGAAGACCTTCACCTTAAGGGTAAAGGAATTCAAGTTTACTTATGTGTTTAGCATGGTTTTCTTATGTAAAACAAGAGGATAAGCTAACTCACCTTAAGGGTAAAGGTATTCAAGTTTACTTATGTGTTTAGCATGGTTTTCTTATGTAAAACAAGAGGATAAGCTAACTATACCCTTGCTGAAATTGTTGGACAGCATGTGTTCCCAAAAGTTGTTGTACATTTTTCTTGTTTATATGGAAACTTTTCTCTTTTTCCTTGAATTTATTATGAAGGGTGGCTACTGTTCTTAATGTGTGTTAGTTCTATAATTATGTATAAAGGCTGCTGCACCATTTTTACAGTCCGCAAAAGTAAGTTCTTGTTGTAGTAAAGGGATATAACGTTATGCCGCCTATTTGTATGTTGTGTAGAATTATTATGTGTTGTGCTTTGTGGACTACTGTAGGACTGTTATGGCACTAAAATAGGATATACATGATATGTGTATAAGAATGTGTATTAGAAAATACGATTAGAGGCGAAAAAGTTAAAAGAATACGCTCGAGTTTGTAATTATCCTTTTGTTACCCGTGTATTGTTTTTTATGAGATTGAGCTGCCAAGATCTATCCATTAGATTTTTATCACCTACTATGTTATAGATAAATATTTGGAGGAAGGGAAGGTTATCTCGAGGTAATAGCGAGGTCGTACAGCGAGGTATGTAAGGCTACTTGTTGTAGATATATATTTTGAGGAAGGGAAGGTTATCCCGAAGTAGTAACGAGGTCGTACAGCGAGGTATGTAAGGCAACTTAATTTCGTAATACTTGGCATAAAATCTAGATTCTTCCTTGGCATATAAAGGCACTTACCAACTCCAACATAACTATTAACCATGTCTCCACTCTTTCACATGTTCATATGCTCCCATATATAGTCACCTTCAAATTTAGATACATACGTGGATACCAAGTTACATAGGTTCTTGTTGCTAAATAAAGTTCACAAGTTGTTTCATCTCATACGCATTTTAGTAACGTACTCTTTTCATAGTCCTATTATCTGGTATGATTATCTATACATCATATACTACATTTACAACCCTACAACTCCAATATTATGACCACCAAAACAATTATCTCAAAGGTAAATGAAAGGTAAAGTATATTGCTTATTGATGGGTGGTAACCCAAGGAGTGGAAGAATCACCTAGCCAAGGTCGATCCTTTCATGAGGGGTAGGCTAAGGGGTTAAAGGAAAAGCCTAGCCACGATCGATCCCGATATAGATTTATCATTGATCAGCTGGTCATTTGTATTACATGTTGTGCACAGATTATACAATAAAG
>DF365548.1:4091-25767 GCA_000787875.1 Solanum virginianum
AATCTGATTTTATTTCTTTTTCTGCATGATTTTTGATACTTCATTTATTGTAATGCACTTAATTTGACAGCTGGTGTTTGGGTTTTCCATTTTTCTTTTCCTATGACAAACATCCCTTTCCTTTCATGCCCCGTTGTTTTAGCTTTTTACAATTCTTCTTTCTTTCTTCTTCTTCTTCCCTTTCTTTCAAAATATTAAAAAAAAAAACCCCTTCTTTACTTCTCTCTCTGCATTCTTCCCTCACTCTTGATTCTTTCATGCCTCCACGAAAGAGCTCAAAGTTAAAAGGAAAGGGAATTGCCCATTCCCCTATCCCCATTGACTTTGAAAAATCCTCCACACCTTCATCTCCTCCGTCTTCCAACTCTCCTCCTACATCTTCTCTTAAACATCCTATGCTTGTTCATCTCTCTAGTGATCAGAAAAAGAAATCGCGGTTGGATTTTGAAAAATCCCTTGATTTGAAAACTAATTTTTGCTACTCTTCCAATGAAATCCTTTTTCAATCCTTAAGAGCTAAGACCATCGTGCATAGATGCATTGTCAATCTTGATCTGCTGATGACCCTTCACTATCCAATTAAAGAGTTTTTTTAATACCAAGGTTGGGCTAAAGTATTTTCCTCCTCTCCCAAAGTGGTTTATGAACCACCGATCAAAGAAAATTCAATTCACCCCCCTTCTTGTACTGTCATCTACAAACACCAACTTGGTAAGAGGTAAAAGAATCTTCTTGGACTGTGATATTCTTGATGAAATTCTTGAAATCAATTTCTTAGGTTTCTCTGGCTCCATTAAAAATGCTTGGCTCTCTGAGTTTGACGTGTCCTTTGAAGAAGCCAAAAAGGCACTTTCTTCCAACCACTCCAGACCATGTCCTTCAACCCTTGGTCCCAAAGATGTCTCGTTTGAAGCCCGTGTTATTGTGCATATTATTGCAACCACTCTTTTCCTAATAGTAGGTTCTTTATCCTCACTATTTGCTCGTGATGATTTCTGCACTTACTGCCTTCCTTCAAAGAAAAGGTTCAAACTTTTTGCCTTTTTCTTAACTACATAATCGGTTCTACCATTGATCCCCTAGTCTCCGTTATGGAAAGATTATATCTCGTATCCTGGAAGCTAACTCTGTCAGCCTTACTGATATTCCATCTGTTTTTTGTCAAGCAGTGTTACAATTCTAGGGCTTTTGGAAGTGTGGGGTATGTTCTTTCAAACAACTCTTAGGTTCTCAAGTCCGATAATACTAATCCTACTTCTCCTTTTGAACCCTCTCCTCTTACCCCCACTCCTACCACCCCTTTGGACTCCAAGCTTCTTGAAGGCATTCTCTCTAAAATCTCTGGGATGGATGAAAAGTTTGAAGCCCTTCAGGATTTTCTTCTCATTAGTCACTACAACTTTGACTCTATCACTAACTCTGTTGAAAAGGTTCTCTCTGACCAAGGATACAGGCACTAATGTTGCAAAGATTCATCTGAACCTGGCCCAGGTCATCAAGGAGGCTACAGGCACTATGCACGGACTATGCTTACCTGTTTTGCTTGCTCTATTAGTAGTATGTTTCTCCTTTTAGGTGATGTCAAAAGGGGGAAATATTATATTATGTAGTTGCATTATTACTCATGTGTCTGCTGTTTCTGTTGTTTTTGGTATGTTGTTCTCTATTATTTCTTTATGGTGTTTTCCAAGCAAGTCAACTAGCAGGTATCAACTTAGGGGGAGAAATGAAAGGAACCGGTCAACTACCAAGCAACTACTCAGGGGAGTAACTGATGCAGTCAACCATACACAGGGATGTAAATTACATAATCAAATTTTTCATCATCAAAAAGGGGGAGATTGTTAATGCTAACCTATTTTGAGTGATGACTATTTTCAAGAAAACACAAAAGAGGAATACAACCTTGATGGAAAGCAAAAAGGGAAACTACAACTGGGAAATCAATCTTAAAACTGGTGGAGTAAATCAAGGAGATATAAAAGAAGAAAAAGGAAAAGATATTAGAACAGATCAATAAAAGATCTTTTCTAATCAAGACCAATCAACCATTGCAAACAATCAAGAAGAATATCAATCAAAAAAGAGGATCTACACAATCAACAGGAATCAATCAAGATCAATCTGCCACTGTATGTATTCAAGAAGATTATAAATCAAAAAGAATTTACACTATCAAGAGAAATTAGGAAGACTACTGAAAGGATCTGCACAGAATCTAGGGAGATTCTATGAAGATCGTGAAATCCTTTGCCTTACCATTATTTTTGGAAAGAGGATCCATCACTGCCTCAATCCAAGGATCAAATCCCTTGGGATGCCATCTCTTCAATATAAAGGAGGCATCCGGATATCTCACAACTCGTACAAGCCTACTGCATTTGAAGCCATTCTTCAAAAGCTCTTCATTTTTAGAAAATTATTATAACCTTTAGACTAGTTACTATAAAAGAAAACAAGATAGAAAAAGAAGAAAATATTAAAAGAGAGGACTATGTCAAAAGAAAAGAAAAATAAAAAAGAGAGAAAATCTGAGTTTAGTGTTTAAGCTTTAATTCTTGTAACTATCACTCATTAAAGGCTTGAAGAGATATCCCTTGCAACCCAACGGGACTGGACTTAGGATTCATATTGAATCCAAACCAGTATAAAAACATCTGGTGTTGACTTTTATTTTACACACTTTAATTCTTTGCTTACTTTTATATATGTTTTATTTAGTCGACTAACTAGCATATTAGTTGACTCTCTGATTACAGAGTTAAGCTATGAAAAAGAGAAGAAAATTCAATTCACCCCCCTTCTTGTACTGTCATCTACAAACACCAACTTGGTAAGAATTCCCCCAAGGTCACACAACGTCGCAGTTTCTTGTTTGATGCATTTCTACATTTGACCTATTTAGATGTCTGACCGACTTCCACTTCTTTAATCTCTTTACTACCCTTTGTCTGATCAGTTGTTCAAATGATTCTTCTATGGAATTGTCTTGCTATATCTCTACCTAGTCATGAGAACCTAACCTTTATCATTATCTATATCAATTTTCTCTAGTAACTCTTCTTCTTCAGATGTACATAATTGGATTAGGTCAAGTGAGCAGAATATAATAGAGATTTGATTAGAGCTTGCCTTTCAGTCATCAAGAACAATCTTTATTTCATTATTTAATTGCATAAATTTATCCTTAAAGACAAAACACTTTTCAAGAGGAAGACCTTACAAGTCTATGATACTTATAATTATTTGGGACATCACTCTTCCCAGCTTCATTGGGTTGTTTCATATCTGACTACTCAATGAGCTTTAACTCAACCAATGTATCAAAAATTTCAGGAACATCAAAATCCAAAAAAGGATATTCCTTTTCTTGCATCTCTCTCATGTTTATATTTCAATTTTGACGCTCTTGAAAAGTTGTCTTTACATTTTATTTCCTACTATCTTTCATATTAAATTTCATGGGCTCCTACTTTCTTTCGTAGTAAATTTCATAGGTGACACACTTACTTTCATAGATTCTTTGTTGTCATTCCTGGGAAAAAATTTGCTCTATTTCTTGGGTTTCTGTTTATCCTATCCTCTAGAAGCCTCCCATATTTTCTGGTAGAAGATATGCTCAATTCCATATTATGATTACGAGTAGCTAGATCTTCACAAAAACTTAGGTTTGATTCCTTGTAAGATGTAGAGAAGCCCCCAGTGCATTCCTAGGATACATATTTCAATCACAAAAGATTCGTTATGTCCGTCTTTGTAATAAAGCTTGTGTTCCTCCATTGATATATGAAGTCAGTGATTGGTTCATCCTTTCTTTGGCGAATATTTTTGAGTTCTACCATGCTCACTTTGCGTCTTGTGCTATAGAAGCGATTGATAAACCCATGCTCTAGTCACTCCCAAATGTCAATAGAATGAGGCTTAAAATCTATGTACCAGTCAAAGGCATTTTCTTTCAAGGAGAAGATGAATTTTTTTGATGAGATAGTCTCCATAGGTCCCAACATTATTACGTCTTGCAACATGCTGCTTTGGTGTTCCTTTGCCTGCAAACTGCTAAAATTTAGGGGATTGATAACCAGCAAGCATTTTGAAGTTTTCAATCCTTGCAATATAAGGCTTGACATATATATGGGAAGACTTGGTGGAGACTTCATAGTTGTCTTTGATAGTCCCTTCAATGAACTCCTTTAATTAATTGAGTCGGATTATTCATTCCACAGAAATTGACTTCTCCCTGATAGGAAGTGTTTGTTTTATAAGATTATTAGCCTTTTGAATCTCAATACCCTTCAGTGGAGCATGGCTAGATTTACCATCTAGTAAGCCGTCCACCCTGTCTATCAACTTAATAATGGGAGACTCTTAGCATTGCACATGCTTGGTCAATCCTTTTATCATCTTTGCAAGATTTGCAAGTTGTTCCTCCATGGACAAAGTGTTAGTTTTCATCACTTGCATAACTGTTAGTAGCATTGAAGAGTAGTATGGATTATTATGAAAGTTGATCTTCAGAGGGCTGACATTACATGATGCATATGGAGAAGATTTATTAGATGAGTCACGGTCTTTCTTTACGTTAGAGTTCTTAGAACCAGAGACCTCAAGTAGAGCTACATTTATCTTGATCTTCTCAGCACCACTACTTCCTCTTTCTGAAGCATTGGTAGAGGACCTCGCTCCCTTTGGGGTTGACGATCCAAAATCAAGAGTTTGTGCGGATGACACTCGCAGTGTTTGTTGTCCTAGCATAGTAGCTTTGCTCCTTATAACCGCTCTGACACTTCCAAAAGTAACGCCAAGAATTCCCTCTACTTTAGCGAAGAACTTAGGGTCGACAACATTAGAAGAAATGGTTTGGGAGATCTTCTTAGAAGCCATTTCAATATTACTCGATGCTTGAAAAGTTGAGATGAGAGTTAGAGATTGTTGCATAGGCTATGCCAGATTATTTACAATATATTTTTAAAGTGATAGAAAATAAAATATCAATCACAAATAAAATATGAAGAAATAATTTATTTGATAAATAATATGAGTATAAATCTTTTCCTCCCTTGGTTATTCTCTCATCAGATTTATCTATGATTCGAGGGTTGTAGTGGCGTATTCTCAAAAGTAGGATGATTTTGACCTCTTTGAGATCTATTTTGATCCCTTTATGAATATTCCCAGAATGTATGGGATATTCGATATCTCTTTTAAAGAGAATATAATACTCTTATATAGGCACGAATTAAGATTTAGGTAGAGTACCCTCTAAGAGACCCTGACTGAAATAGGATTCATTTTGTAGAGTCCAACAAAATTTTGAGTTCAAATCCTGTTTGTAGGACTCTACAAGATGAGTCTTATTTCAGTCAAGGTTTGTTGGAGGCAACTCTACCCTAAACCCTAATTCATGCTAATATAAAGGGTATTATATTCTCTTGAAAATCATCTCAAATATCCCATAAATTTTGAGTATTCCTAAAGAGATCAAAATCTCACAAATCCCCCAAATTCTTGAGTATTCTTAAAGAGATCAAAATCTCAAATATCCACTAATTTGTGGGGATATTCATAAAGAAATCAAAATATGCCACATTCTTCTTTATAATAAAATACTTCAAGAAGATCCACATAAAATCCTTTTATGGAGATGAAACTCAAATCATCCTAGTTCAAGAAATAAACCACTAAAGATCCGCGAATCACGGAGAAATCTTATGAGAGAAGAATCAAGGGACAAAGATTTGTACCCACATATGCTTATCAATAAAATTATATCTTTTCATATTTTATTTGTGATAGTAATTTTATTTTGTATCACTTTAAAAATATGTTGCAAACAAATTCTAGCAAGCCCACCGGGACAATCTCTACCTGTCATCTCAACTTTTAAAGCATCAGAGAATATTGAAATCGCTTTCAAGAAGATCTCCCAATCAACTTCCTCCAAGACTTTGATTCCAAGTTCTATGCTAAAGTAAACGGAATCCTATGTGTTACTTTTGAAAGTGTTGGAGATGTTACACGGAGCAAAGCCACTATGTTAGGACAACAAACACCACAAGTGTCGTCTAAACCAACCCTTGATTTTGGAACCCCAAAAAGGTCAAAGTCTTCTACAAATGCTTCAGAAGGAGGAAGTAGTGCTGCTAAGAAGATCAAGCAAACTTTGGCTCTACATGTGGTTCTAGTTCCAAGAACTCTACTATAAAGAAAGACCATGGATCAAACGATTCTTCTCCATATGTATCGGCATAATGTGACCCCTTTGAAGATCATCTTTTGTGATATTCCATGCTACTATTCAATGCCTCCAACTGTCATGCAAGCAATGGTAATTAATGCTTCAGTCATGGAGGAACATCTTGTAAATCTTGCAAAGATGATTGATGGATTGACCAAGCATGTGCAATACCAAGAGTCTCACACCAATAAGTTGATGGACGGCTTACTAGATAAGGAATCTAGCCATGCACCTGGGAAGGGTATTGAAATTCATGAGACTAAAAATCTTGTGAAGCAAGAACCACCTATCAATGAGATGACAGTTTTTGAAAAAGGGATAATCTCACTCAAAAAATTAAAGGAATTTATTGAAGGGACCATCGAAGACAAGTATGAAGTCTCTGTGAAGCCTTCCCAAATGTATGCGAAGCCTTATATTACAAGGATTGATAGCCTTAAAATGCCTGCAAATTATTAACCTCCCAAATTCCAACAGTTCGAGGGCAAAGGAAATAAAGTAACATGTTGCACACTTTGTAGAGACATGTAACAATGTTATGACTTATATAGACTATCGTTTCAAGCATTTTGTCTGCTCCTTAAAGGGGAACACATTTGACTGGTACACAGATCTTGAGCTTAATTCTATTAATAGTTGGGAGCAACTAGAACATGAGTTTCTTAACCTCTTCTACAACATAAGACAGACTATGAACATGATAGAACTCGTGAATACTCGCCAAAGAAAAGATGAACCAGTAATTAATTTCGTAAATCTATTGAGAAATGCCAGTTTAGATTGGAAAGATAGGCTTAGTGAAACTTTTACTATAGAAATGTGTATCCAAGAGATGCACTTAGGGGCTTCTCTACATTTTACAAGGAATCAAGCATATGTCTTTTAAAGATCTAGCTACTAATGCTCATGATGTGGAGTTGAGCATCTCTTCCACTAGAAAAAATTAGATGCTTGTTCACGATCATCCCAAAAGGGAAAGACAAATAGGAACCTAAGAAATGAGGAAAATTTATGCCCATGAATGAAAACAAAGAATCGATGAATGTCAGTATGTCACCTTTGAAGTTTACTACAAAAGAATGTAAGAAGAAAAGTGTAAGGATGACTTTTCAAGAGCGTTTGAATCAAAAGCTAACCTTTAGAGAGATATATATGAAAAGGAATACCCTTTTTTGGATTCTGATGTTTCTTAAATTTTTGATGAATTGGTTAAGCTAATGCTCGTTGAGTTAACAAAGATGAAATGACCCGATGAAGTTGGGAAGATTGATGACCTAAATTATTATAGGTATCGTAAACTTGTAGGTCACCCGCTTTAAAAGTATTTTGTCTTCATGCATAAGGTTATGCAATTGGATAACGAAAAGAAGATTGTCCTCAATGATGAAAACATAAGCTCTAATTAAATCTCTGTCATATATAGTTCGCTTGTCCCGATCCAAATATGTACATTTGAAGAAGAAGGGCCATTAGAGCATGAAAATTGTCAAATTGATACAAATAATAATGAAGGTTGGATTCTTGTGACTAGAGAGAGATGTAACAAGCCATGTCCATGGAAAAAATCACTTCAAATACAAAGGATAGTTAAGAGATCAAAGAAGCAAAAGTTGGTTAGAAGTCCAAAGAGGTCAAGGATAGAAATGCATCACCACCAGAAATCGCAACGTCCTTTGACTTTGGGGGAACTTTTACCTAGTTGGTTCTATGTGGAGATGACTCAAGAAAGTGTTGAGGCATCCTGTTTCAGTGCTGACAAGGGAAAAACAACGAATGAAAATTAGTATTCAGAATCTAAACCTTAGTATTCAAGATTTAGTCTTTCTTTCAAAGTTACTGATGTTTAACAGATTTTGGCACATGATATCTTTATATTCGACTTCACTAACACTACAGATCATCATCCACTAGTTGTGGACCCCATTTTTAGTTCTAGCTAGATATTGTATATTATATTTATAGATCAAGGCATATCTAGAATATAATATTAGCATTCAAGATCCAAACTTCTTTGCAATTACTAATGTTTAAGAGATTTTGAAAATTTCTCTATGTTCGACTTCACTAACACTATAGATCATTCACTAGTTGCAAACCCTATTTTGAGTTTTAGCCAAATATTGTATATTATATCTATAGACAGAGGCATATCCAAAATATAATCTCAACATTCAAGATTCAGACTTCTTTCAAAATTACTAATTTGTAAGAGATTAGTACCCTTAGCATTCAACTTTGAATCTTGAATCTTGAATGCTAAGGGTACTAATCTCTTAAACATTAGTAAGTTGAAAGAAGTTTGAATCTTGAATGCTAAGATTATATTTTTGATATGCCTGTGTCTATAGATATAATATACAATTTTTGGCTGAAACACAAAATGGGGTCTGCAACTAGTGAATGTTCTATAGTGTTAGTGAAGTCGAACATAGAGAAATTTGCATAATCTCTCAAACATTAGTAATTTCAAAGAAGTCTGAATCTTGAATGCTAAGATTATATTTTTATATATGTCTCTGTCTCTAGATATAATGTAGGATCTCCAACTAAATTCAAAATGGGGTCCACAACTAGTGAATGATCTATAGTGTTAGTGAAGTCGAACATAGAGGAATTTGCAAAATCTCTTAAACATTAGTAATTTTGAAAGAAGTATGAATCTTGATTGCTAAGATTATAGTCTATAGATATAATATATAAATTATGGCTGAAACTCAAAATGGGGTCCATAACTAGTGAATGATCTACAGTGTTAATAAAGTCGAGCATAGAGAAATTTGCAAAATCTCTTCAATATTAGTACTTTCAAAGAAGTCTGAATCTTGAATGCTAAGATTATATTTTAGATATGCCTCTATCTATAGATATAATATACAAATTTTGGTTGAAACTCAAAATGGGGTCCGCAACTAGTGAATGATTTGTGTTGTTAGTGAAGTTGAAAATGGAGAAATTTGCAAAATCTCTTAAACATTAGTAATTTCAAAGAAGTTTGGATCTTGAATGCTAAGATTATAAGGCCCAAGTTGTTCAAGAATAGTGGCATTGAGTTTCTCAACCCTTTGACTTAGGATTCTAGATATGCCTCTGTCTATAGATATAATATACAAGATCCAGCTGAAACTCCAAATAGGGTTCATGACTAGTGGATGATGATTGTAGTATTAGTGAAATCGAACATAGAGAAATCATGTGCCAAAAACTCTTAAACATTAGTAACTTTGAAGGAAAGACTAAATCTTGAATACTAAGGTTTATATTCTGCCCGTCCACACGTTGAAAGAGCTTGGCATCACAACTGAAGAACTTAACAAAAGTTGTTTGTTGATACAAGGATTCAATCAAGGGGGCAGGGGTCTATAGGCTCAATTAAGCTGGAAATTCAGATGGATAATTTATGATCAAATTTAAGTGCATGGACGCATGTGATTGATGCAAAGACTTCATATAATGTATTTCTTAGAAGGCCTTGGGTGTATGGGAATAAATTCATCCTATCTTCTACTATCAATGTTTGACGTATCTTGAAGATAGAATTTATAGAAAAATAGTTCCCTACAATAATCCTTTAACAAAAGTTGAGTCACATTTTGCCGATACAAAGTTCTATTTGAAGAATTATGTTGTAATAGGGGTAATGCTCGAGGGTGTCAAACTGACCAAGTATGATAAGCTTAAAGGTGAAACAATCAATATGGCTATTGAAAGGGAAAAAGTTGACATTGGGGAGCCTAGTATTTGTCCAAATAAGGGGAAGACCATGACCTCGAAAAGAAATCCAACCTCTACACTTTATTGTGTCCAAAAATATAGAAAGATGAGAGACAATTATCTAATGTATGAGGCAATGTACTAGGAGGGTTGACTCTTCTTATCAAACAGATTGATGTAATAAATTTGTCTTCAAAGCTGTTAGGAAATTTTGTGGCTCAAAATTCACCACAAGATATGTTGCTCCCTACAAAACATACAGAAGGCTTTTAGCCAAACGCTTACAAGTTATTTGCAATGGCTGAGTATAACTCTACTGAGTCATCTAGATTAGGGAAACTCCTATTAGAAGAGACAACTAGGAAAGCATGTGAAGGTTTAATATATAGCCAACCGCCACCAGTTCGCATCTATATAAGAAGAGCAAGCAATGACTATATCATTATATAAGATGAGTATGCTTCATCTAATAAACGACCTTCTATCTTTGATCAACTTAGAAAACCTGCTACAAGAACTTCTATGTTCAATAGGTTAGGTCCAATGAAGAAGAAGAATAACAAGCATCCAAGAAGTTACCTAAAAGTAATGACAGTTGCTTTACTTATAATCCAAAAAGATTTCAAAAGTGTAATTCCTTCTAGGATGAAGCGATAAGTGGAACTCACAATTTTATGTAAAGATGTACTAAAGACAAAGGCTTACACGGTGGTTTACACTGAAGAGCATAGGGAAGATGAAGAAAGCATGGGCTCTTCATGTCCTGTTACAACTCAGATTGAGAACGATGCTTCATGTCAAGTGAAAATTGATGAAGAGTTAGGAGGTATTGTTTGGTGCTATCATATATCTATCAATGACAATGATCCACAGGAAGAGGGGGATATTAGAGATGCTCCACCAGAATTTAAAAAAAATAGTGAAGACCACGATGGATCCCTTAAAAGAAGGTAACCTTGGCACTGATAAAGACCCAAGAGTAACTTACTTGAGTATTTTTATAGAAGCTGATGAAGAAATGACTTATATGAATATACTCAAAGAATATAGTAATGCCTTAGCCTGGAGCTATAAAGAAATGTCTAGCTTAAATTCCAAAATAGCGATCCATCAAATGGCAGGCAAACACGACACTCATCCTATCAAGTAGACTCAAAGACATTTTAGGCTAGACTTGGTTCCATTTATCAAGAAAGATATTAACAAAATCATCGAGTTAGGGTTCATTTGTTAAGTTAATTGCCCCACGTGGATTTAAAGCATTGTTCACATGAGAAAGAAGAATGGTCAAATTCAAGTTTGTGTTGACATTATAGATCTCAATAATGCATTCCCTAAAGATAAATTCCCACTACCCATTCCAGAGCTAATAATTGATGGTACAACTATTTATCAGGAAATGTCATTCATGGATGGTTCTTCTGGCTATAACCAAATCCATATGTCACTAAAGTATAAGGAACTCATGAGGTTTCATAAAGGCATTTATTGCTACAAGGTGATACCTTTTGGTTTAGAGAATGTTGGTGACAGATATCAAAAGGCTATGCAAAACATATTCGATGATTTTCATCCACAATAATATCGAGTGTTATGTTGATGACTTGATGGTGAAGTTGAAAAGGAGGAGTGACCATTTGAAAGACATAAGAATAGTGTTCAAGTTGATTCGATACTATAAACTGAGGATCAATCCATTAAAATTTGCCTATGGAGTTACTTCTAGAAAGTTTCTTGGCTTCATTGTGCGTCATCGAGGAATTAAGATTAATCAAGCCAAAGTTGATGCAATTTTGAAGGTGCCCAAGCCTCAAAACATTCATAAGTTGAAAAGTCTTCAGGGACAATTTGTCCCTATTTGAGGAGCTTCATCTTGAATCTAGCTGGAAGATGCCAACTGTTCAGTCATCTCATAGAGAAAGGTGTCCCTTTCAAGTGGGATCAAACATGTACAAAGCCTTTGAAAGTATCAAAGCATATCTGGTAAAACCTCTGGTCCTAGTAGGTCCTAAACCTGATAAGTCATTGACACTTTACATTGCAGCACAAGAAAGGTCTATGGGAGCCTTATTAGCTCAAGAAAATTGTAAAGGCAAAGCAAATAACCTTTATTATTGAGCAGAATAATGATACCAAGTAAGCCTAATTATTCACCAATTGAGAAGTTGTGTTTGGTGCTGGTCGATTCAAAGGATCAAGAACTATTTTAAGCTCACATTATCCATCTTATCTCTAGAACAAATCCCCGTCAAATTTGTTATATCAAAACCAATCTTTAGTGACCAACTGACAAGGTGGTACCTTCAGTTCCAACAATCAGAGATTGTGTTCATCCCTAAGAAGGTTGTGAAGAGAAAAACATAAGCATAATATTTGGTAGAATGTCGTATACCAGATTATTGAGAATTGACTATAAGATTTCTGACGATGATATGTTGACCATTGAAATTCAACCTCCTTGGAAAATGTACTTTGATAGGGCTATGCATCGTGGTGGAGCTAGTACAAGTGTAGT
Source organism: Solanum virginianum (assembly GCA_000787875.1). Taxonomy (NCBI): domain Eukaryota; kingdom Viridiplantae; phylum Streptophyta; class Magnoliopsida; order Solanales; family Solanaceae; genus Solanum; species Solanum virginianum. Next base: position 16,553 of record DF365548.1, read on the forward strand.
GTTTGTGACTTCAAAAGGAGAGGTCCTACCATTCTCTTCTAGACTGAAACAGTGTTGCTCCAATAATGTCACATAGTATCAAGCATTAATACTTAGACTCGAAATAGTCTTGACATGAAGCAATTACAGTTACAAGTCTTTAGTGACTCCCAATTGGTGATCAAGCAACTTTTGGGAAGCTATGAGGTAAAAAATCTTGAATGATGCCCTATCACCTTTATGCCTAGAAGCTGATAGGATGGCTCAGGGATGTAACTTTACAACATGTGCTGAGAAAGGAAAATAAACTAACTGATGCCTTAGTTGCTCTAGCTTCAACTCTGACCCTTCCTCATTTAACGCAAGTTACTATCTGCCAAAAATGGGTAGTACCACCACTAAATGTAGACGAACATATGACGAATAAGCTTGAGCATGTTGTTGTAGTCTTTGAAGCCAACAAAGAGGACTGGGAATAAGCTATCATTGACCACTTATGTTATGGGATACTTCTAAAAGATGTCAAAAGGACTAACATTCATCATTGGGTGCCTCATTTTCTCTACTACAAGGACACATTATGTAGGAGATTATTTGAAGGAATACTCTTATGTTATTTGGGGAAGGAAGAAGTGACTTAATCTTTGCAAAAGGCATATTCAGGTGTATGTGGATCACACTAGTCCGGAATGAAGTTCCACTTTCACATAAAAAGAATGGAGTATTATTGGTCAACCATGGTGAAAGATTGCCTATACTAGAAGGTGGAAGATTTGCCAATTTCATACATCAATCACCCAAAATTTTACACCCAACAATCGCATCGTGGCCATTCGATGCTTGGGGACTGGATGTTGTTTGATCATTGCCAAAATCTTCTAGTGGGCACTTACACATCTTTGCTAATACAGATTACTTCTCAAAATGGGTTGAAGTTGTAGCTCTTAAAGAAGTCTAGAAGGAGAATATTTTAAACTTCATTCGAGTAAACACCATCTACTGTTAGGCATTCCTTGACATATAATAACCAACAATAGCAATCCATTTGATAGCTAATTGATGAATAAAATTTGTGATCTCTTTGGCTTCTAGTAGTGCAAATCTTCTTGGTACAATGTTTTTATCAATGGTCCAAACGAGACTGGCATGAAATAATCCTAGAACCTTTGTGGGCATATAGGACAAATATCACACACCGACTTAAGTAACCCCATATTCACTTGCTTTTTGAGTTGAAATAGTCCATCCCACTTGAGCAACAAATACCCTCCTTGATACTTGCTATTCAAGAGGCTAGACTTACCAAAGAAGAAAATGCTTGACTATGTTTGTTCAAGTTAGAAGCGGTTCATGAAAAGAGGCTCGAAGCTCAACAAACCTTGAATGCTACCAAGCTCATCTATCTCGTGCTTTTGACAAAAAGGTTCGTTTGTGCTATTTTCAAGTCGGAGACCAAGTCCTTACGGTAAGGAAACCCATCATCACTTCACATAAGCCTAGGAAAAATTTTAACTCATAGTGGGATGGACTATATGTAGTACAAGAAGCGTATTCAAATGGTGCTTACACACTTGTTGATGCAAATGGCATAAGGATTGGTCCTAAATGCAAAATTCCTCAAAAGGTACTACCCTTGAAGTGGGATAATGCTCTTTAAAGTACGAGCATAAACTACATGTTACTACTGGCCTGCAAGAGTATAAACTATATATAGCATCACCACAAAAAAAATCTCACTCTTTCATATGTACATTATGACTTGATCCTATTCATTGAGGCAATAGGCGCTTAGAAGTATGTTTTAAGTTCAGTTGCATGAATGTTGAAAAACCATTATGTGACCACTTGATCTTGCACATGAGAGTTAAAGCTATAAGAACCTTTCATCAAACTTTAGACTTATACCAAAGAGTGGTGACTCGATGGGGATAAACCCCTATGAAATATGAGCTTTCTCAATTGTGTACTTGAGGTCTTCAAATCCTCAAGGTATGCGAGTGGAAGTCTTTAAATCCTCTAAGTCTACAAATTAAAGTCTTCAAATCTCTAAGTCTACAAATTAAATTCTTCAGATCCTCCAAGTACGTGAGATGAAGTCTTTAGAACCTCCAAATATGTGAGATAACGTTTTAAAATCCTCCAAGTACATAGATTACGCCTTCAATTCCTCCAAGTACGCGAGTTGAAGCTTTTAAATTCTCTAAGTCTATAAGTTGAATCCTCTAAGTACGTAAGTTGAAGCCTCAAAATCCTCTAAGTATACTAGTTGAAGTCTTTAAATCCTCCAAATATGCAAATTGAAGTCTTCAAATTTTTTAAGTATGCAAGTTGAAGTCTTCATTCTTCAAGTATGCAAGCTGGTGTCCTCAAATTCTTCAAGTATGTAAGTTTAAGTCTTCAAGTTCTTCAAATTTGCAAGTTGAAGTCTTCAAGTCTTCATTCTTCAAGTATGCAAGCTGGAGTCCTCAAATTCTTCAAGTTTATAAGTTTAAGTCCTCAAATTCTTCAAGTATGTAAGTTTAAGTCCTCAAATTCTTCAAGTATGCTCTAGCTTCAACTCTGACCCTTCCTCATTCCAAGTTCATAAGTTGAAACCTTCAAATCCTCCAAATCTTCAAATTGATGTTTAAAATACACCATAGTTCTTCAAAGCCACTACGTGTGTGAAACTTCAAGAAAATCTCCAATGTTTGCAAGTTGAAATCTTCAAATTAAAGTTTTAGCTTCATTATATCTGCAAACCATCGAGCCTAAAAGTTCAAACCTTTAAGCCTTGACCTTTATTAGGGTAGGAATGTATATCCATTCCTTTTCACCATATGTGTGTTTAAATTGTCCTTCTTAAGGTGAAAATACGTCTTCATTCCTTTGCACTATAAGAACATCTTCAAATTGTCATTCTTAAGGTGGGAGTGCATATCCATTCCTTTTTACCATAGGAATATCTTCAAACTTCTTTCTTAAGGTGAAAATGTGTATCCATTCCTTTTCACCCTAAGAACATCTTCAGATTGTCTTTCTTGAGGTGGGAATGAATATCTATTCCTTTTCACCATAAAAACATCTTCAAATTATCTTTATTAGGGTGAGAATGTGTATCTATTCCTTTTCATCACAAGGACATCTTCAAATTGTCATTCTTAAGGTGGGAATGTGTATTCACTCCTTTGCGCAATTGGAATTACCATGAAATTACCTTATTCTTAAGGTGGGAATGCGTATCTATTCCTTTGTGCGATAAGAATTACCATGAAATTATCTTATTTTTACGACAAAAATACATGTCCATTCCTTTACGCGATATGAATTACCTCATTCTTAAGGTTGGAATATGTATTCATTCCTTTTCACCACAAATGTCTTCAAATTGTCCTTCTTGAGGTGGGAATGCATATTCATACCTTCACATTTCAAGATTAAATTCTTGTGTTATGATAAAAACTTCTATTGTACGGTATCCACAATATAAATATTGCTTATCTTGACCTCTAAAAAGGGGGAAAAAACAAAAGAGTGCATACAAGAAGAAAAGGGGGGAGAAATTATCTGGGGATAAATATTTTTCAGACGTCAAGACAGATTCGACAGCTTACACCTCTTAGAATCAGTGCTCATGGATTAAAAAAATATATGTGGGAAGCTATTTATTGAGATGATAAATGGGTGAAAAATTGCCCTTGCTAAATATTAATTAGGTTTTCTAATTATAGTAGAAAAGGAACAAAAGTAGAAAGACAGGGGTTCAAAAACATAAAAAGGAGTAAGCGAACTCCTAAAATGAGTAAGATTAGTTTAAGTTGATAAGTGTACAAATTGTATATCACTCTCTGACTTTGTTTCCTCCACTCCAAACGTGGAATCTCACTTGCTTTAGGCAAACCAACATTTAGTAAGTACTATGAAATGTTGTTTTACAAATATGCATGTGATAATGGTTATTGTTGTAATTCTTGGGTCTTCAAATATTACACGCAACATGTGCACGTGTTATTGTTGACCTCAATTAAGATATTTAAATACTACTTCAAGTTTGCTCTTTAAAAGATAAAATATTTAGGACAAGAGTTGAAGTAGGGACATTTGTAATCATATAAAATTTACATTTTATAAAATTATTAAATATATTAAATTCAAAATATATTAGTCCAAATGAATGTGAATTAATATAATTTGGTTAATTATTAATTAATCCAATAAAATATGGATTTAAGTAAATCCCAAACTCATTTATTTGGGCTACAAAAGATAACTCGCTTTACTTGGCCCAATTTTCTCTCATCATAGAGGCCCACTTGATGGCGTTAGTTAGATGACATAGCATACCAAGTCAAACAAAGAAGTCAATAGGATCACGCTATGTGTCAAAATGACATGGCATTATTATCTCAATCAAAAGCCAAAAAAAATGCCACATGCAGAAGTGACGTGTTCTAACCAATCAAATATCGTCATGTCACTTGAAAGGAAACCTATTCCTATCACTTTTCCTGTGCCATGTATCTTTAAATTTGATTGATCAGAAGAAAGTCTGATATATATATAAGATTCCTTTCAGAAATACAGACAAGAATTCTAACAAGAAGCCAAAGAAAGCTCGTGGATCAAACACGCAGATTTCTCTACAAGAAACAAGTTCATGGATTCAAGCAATCAAGCATTCAAGTTCAAGAACGCATGAAGATGAAGATCGCCAGATTCAAGAACTAGCCCAAAAGCCCTTGGATTCAAGTATAAGTCAAGATCAAGTTCAAAAACAAATTCATATCAAATTCAAGTTCCAATCTATATCAAATTCATAAATCAGGATCATGACCACAGAGTTCAAGATCAAACCCAAAAGCCCTTGAATACAAGTACAAGTCATGGTGAAATCCATCAAGTGTTTCAAGATTCAATCAAGCTAAAGAGCCCTTGAATCTATATTTGTATTAACAAATCGGAGGGTTCAGAGATTGTAACACTCACATACTTGAAATTAAATACTATAATTTGGTGTGTTGTTTTCGTTCTTGACTATTATTTTCTCAATGCGAAATTTTATTGTCTACAAATATCACAAGGCATTACAAGTAATCCAGTTATTGATACTAGATTTCAGTAGTAATATTAATGACAAAAGACAAAATGATATTAGATGATGGTTAAATTAAAAATTGACTAAAAAGGTATGCATTAATCAACTAAGAAGTATACTCGTGAGCTGATTGCACCTTTTTGCCAATTGGACCATTTTCTTGCATAAATTAACCTTCAAGAGAATAAATTCTGGTGTCTTGAGTCTTAATTAGATGCAACAAACGTGTAATCAGATATACAAAATGGACTTAGGGTTTTTGAAAGTTTAGAAAGCTTACCTCGACATGTGTTGATGCTGCTAGTTGAACACAGAGAGACTAGTTTCAGTTGAGAAAGGATTTAGGGTTTCTGAGCGAAAGGGGAAAAGTAACATATATATAATGAATACATGGGCCCAATATGATTTTTTAGTTCTTAATTTATGGGACATGTATAGAATTTAATCAAATTTTAATACAATATTATATATTTCTCTCTGTGTCCCATTTTGTGTAATTTTTATAAAAATTTTAAATAATACTTTTATGTAATTTTTAAATATATATTGTTCTCTCTGTGTCCCATTTTATGTGGCACTGCTAGAATTTTGTAAGTCAACCAAACGTTTTTATATTTCTTTAAATTTTTAAATTGTTAATGATAGTGAATTATTTTTTTAATATTATTTAATAATATGTCATACTTATTTTATCTCAATTGATGCATACTTCTGCAGAATTTTGATAGTCAACTTGATGTTCTATATGCCTTTTAAATTATTAAATATTGTGATTTATAATATTTTTTATGTAATTTTTAAATAATATATATTAATTGTTGACATCTCGAAGACACAAAGTCGTGGCAACTCAATAAAAATAATAAAAATAAAAGAATTTAAAAGGAAAAAATAAATTTAATTTAGAGTCGCCACCTAATTTTAAGGATAATTAGCAAACTAATTAATTATTTACAAAATAGTCTGCGAATCAAAAAATTTCAAGTAAGGGTTCAAGTTATTTAGAAGGAAAGGTATTAACACCCTTCAAAATCTACAACTGCGGGTCCCAGCTAAACTCATTTTGTACAAATTGAGGAGGTAGTACACAATATAACATAAATATAATAATCACAAAATATACACAAACAATGAAATAAACAATGATGTGAGGAAAGTCCTAGTGTTTGTCGAACGTCCATAATATACACAATAATGAATAAATGAAGAACAAACTAAAATTGCTCCATCTTTTTAATGGGGAAGCCTCGAAATTCGACGGATAGATCCATCATTGACCCACTTTAACAAACGATATGTACGTAACATTACTAAACTAAACTAAATATTTTCCGTCTTTTTGAATGAGGAGACCTCGAAATCCAACGGATAGATCTTTAATCAGTTAATTTTAACAAATAACATACATATGAACTTAAGCTAAAAAATTTCCAATCTTAACATATAACAAACATCAACCTTAACTAAAAAATTTTCGTCTTTTTGAATATAGAGGCCTCGAAATCCGACGGATAGATTTGTCATTGGCCAGGTTTGACAATTAATGAACTACAATCAACTCAACAAAAAAACTTACAACTGAAATAAAAAATCAATAAAATCGTGAACAATGAAATAATAATAAAATAACCCATCAAAGAATATTTGATTTATATGGATCTATACCAAACTTATAAAATTGACCAAGAGTCTGATTAACAGGAAATTTTTGGAAAACCATGAAATTAGTTTCTACGGGTCAACAGTAGCTAAACTTCAACAAAATAAAGCATCATTAAGTTATGAAGTAAATACAATAGGAAAGGTGAATTTTATATAAATAAAAAAAAAATGTCTCAGAGAAAGGTAAGTTAATTTATGAAAATCTAATGGATTCAAAAATTAAGAATATGAAACAAAAGTTAGGAAAAAAGCATAACTGAGTTAACAACGGGAATAAGCACATAACAAATTCAAAAGCTAAAAAAAATAGAAAATGACAACAATGAATAAAAAATTAGAACAAAAATAGGAATTAATCAGCATTAAAATAAAACTAAACCAAGAGAAAATGATAAACCTGACGCTGGATGGAAATGCGGCACCATTGGTTATTATGATCGCACGAGCTAGAAACTGTTTGGAAATCAAAGATGCCTGAAGCTCTCCAGGATAGTCGTTTTGATGGTTGTCCCGTCGGTGGTTATAGGTGTGTTGCTGGTGGTTTTGAAGCTGATTTTGGGATAGTCGTTTTGATGGTTGTCCCGTCGGTGGTTATAGGTGTGTTGCTGGTGGTTTTGAAGCTGATTTTGGGCCGTTTGGGCGTGGTGCTGGTTGAAAATGGTGTTGTTTCGGTGTTTTCAGATTGGGTTTTGAGGGTCGTTTCTGGTGGGTCTTCACTGGTGGCGTGGGGTTGTGCGATGTGGGTCTTCTTGACACTGGTTTGGTGCTGTTTTATGTTGGTGTTTGGTGGTTCTTCAGGTTGGTTTTCTGTGGGTTTTGTGGTGTTCGAAAGCTGATTTAGATTGTGGCTTTGTGAGGTGGTTCGTGGGTGTTTTGGGTTGCTTGTTTTGGTGGGTTTTCATGGGGATTTTCGGCGGTTTTGAGGCTGACTGGTTTGGGGGGTTTTTTGGTGGTGGAGAAGCGGGTTTTTTGCTAGTGGTGGAGATATGGTTTTGTGTGTTATTTTTCGGTGGGTATGGGCTATTTTAGGGCTGCTTTAGGGGCTGTTTTTGGGCAATTTGGAGTGGGGTTTGAGGTCATTTCTTGTGGCTGCCAGCAGGGTTTGCAACGTCGATGATGATGAGTTTGTTTCAGGTGATTTTCACTGGTTGTTTGCTGGCGGAAATGGAGAAGGGGTCTGGTTCGGTGGCTGTGGAGGTTTTTTGTGGTGCGTTTGGTGGCTGTTCGGTGTCACAAATGGGGCTGAAAATGGGGTCGTTTGGGGCTGATTTGGAGACTGGAAATGGTGTTTTAGGTGGATGGAAATGGTGGAGAAATGGTGGCAGCCATGGTGGTTGCTTGGTGATGGAGATGGTGAATGGAATTTTCGCCGGGTTCCGACAAAGGGCGTCGGAAAAATAAGAAAGAAAGAGGAGATTTTTATTTTTCTTTTCGGGTTCTCTCAAATGCCTATTCTATTGTTATATACATATTTCATCTCAAAATCTAATGGGCTATAGAAATATGGACCCAAATTGTGGGCCAACTAAACACACACGTATAATTATATGTACACAAGAAAAAATAATTTATTACATTGCGTTAAAATGTTAAAACGAATAAAACAAATATAATCAACAATGTATAAATAAATAAAATAAATAAAAACATGTAATTTAACACAAAATAATGATTTAGTAAGAGCTAACAATAATAAGATAAAAGTATGAACTTTAAAAAAAATTGGCCAAAATAGGTGTCAACAACTGTCTCTTTCTTTGGTATGATCGATGATAGAGATTATGGACAAAGAAAGTTGACGAACCCAATTTAACCAAACACTTAACCTTCAAATGAGAGTGCATTGACTGTGGTGGAAGTCGCAGAATTTTTGAGGTCTTCCTTTGTCACGACCCAACCTATGGGCCGTGACTAGTACCCGATTGGGGCACTCAGATACCACTGCTAAGTTCGAACCTAATTATAATTACTAACTCATCTACAGAAATTTTGGCAGAGTTTCCTCTGTTTTACTGACTACCTACCTGCATACAGAAATGTCTTCGAACCTAATTATAATTACTAACTCATTTATAGAAATTTCGGCAGAGTTTTCTCTGTTTTACTGACTACCCACCTGCCCCGCCCAACATACACAGCATTCGTACATAATATACAAACTGACATGTCCCACACTCACAGGAGTTCACAAACCTCTATACAAACAGACAGGATCATAGGACGGGACAGGGCCCCGTCGTACCCTCAAATGAGCATAATACAAAATAAAAAAGTAGCATATATACCAAATAGTTGCTCCGAAGCAAAGGAGCTCTTCAAAAAGTAGACAGGGATCCTAAGCTGGTGGCCCGCTACTCTGTGCGTCTGTAGCTGCGGACATGAAATGCAGCCCTCGAAGAAAGAGGGTCAGTATGAAATACGTACCAAATATGTAAAGCCAAAAGTACAAACTGTAAACAAGAGTAAAAATCCAAACAGAGGTATAAAAGGTCAAACTCAT
>DF365547.1:1766-17709 GCA_000787875.1 Solanum virginianum
TAGAAGGGTTTCCACGTAAAATTCTTGGTGTCGTTATTTTCTCATTTTTGTGCCATATTTATTTTTGTGTTATTCCTTATTTTTTCCAACAAATTATATATGTATATTTGTCAAATTGTATATGTATATCTGTCAAATAAATGTATACGTGTAACTGATATACATATACATTTGTATGTTTGGCAAGCGAGATTGGAAGAGGAGGAGAGAGGCGAGCGAGCGAGAGAGAGGGTGGAGAGTAGTGAGAGGCAAATTATATATGCATATTTGTTAAATAATTGTATATATGCAACTGGTATATATACATATTTGTATATCTGACAAGAGATTGAAAAGAGAGGAGAGAGGCAACAGAGATGAAGAGAGGAGAGAGAAAATAGCAACAAAATCAAAACTATAACTATAAATTGTAATTTATTCAAACTATAGTGATATAATGTAAATACATATCATATGGTTGTCTAGTTACATAATTCACCCTAAAAAAATTGCTAGGGAGAAGAATGAACTTAAATAACCATTTTCTATTCCAAAATTTCACATATATACATCATACATCATACATTATACAATAATACTGGTTTGATTTTCAAATTATCAAAATTTTGGGGCACTGAAGTCAGTGGTGTACATTTATAGATGCACCCAAACAAACTTATCACAGCTCAACCACCTTATTTTAACTGTGCAAAAGAGTCACATCTTTGCACATTCATATTAAAGCAAAACCAAAAGTTTAGCCTAAGTCTCCAAAAATTTGTTCTTTTCTAGTCAGATATTCTATATACAAAGTTCAACTGTTGATATTCCTTTATATACGGTTCAGTAAGGAGGATTTACGCCATAGCAGCCATACGAGAGTTTAGGCAGTTGAAGCCCTCTATTCTATTTGGTGACTGAGGTTTACCAAGTCTTGCCCTTGCACACCTTCCTTTACATGATGACGGAGAAGATGAAGTTGATGAACTTGGTGATGAAGATAAACGGTGTTGCTTTTCATTTGCGAATTGAGCATCATGGATTAATGGATTCATAGCCCTGCAAGGTGGTGAACCGGAGAAGAATGGAGGGGATGATGACAAATCTGACGCATATTGTCTTGCAGTTATGCTGTCCTGTTAGAACACGAAAATCATTTTAAGTGGCATGTTGAATCAGCGGAATCTGTTATAACCTTTTTCGTAAACAGTAGGCAAGCAACAAAAGAAACACCTATACACTATCTCGTCAGGACTCTCCAAAAATGCTGCTGCACCGGTGTTGGACCCTCCAAAAACGCACTACTTTGGAGGATTTGACACACACCCGTCAACATTTTTGAAGAGACCGAGTAACATCCCCTATACATGTAGACACAGGCAAATAGAAATTTGAAGGAGACCAGTAGAACAGACAAAAATACAGTCCAAATTAACAAACCAATCTAATAAAGATAGTATCATACTACTCCACACAACTCATATTAATTAAATGCATTTCACAACCTCGCATTTCCAGAAATAGCATTAAACAACGAACATTGCAATTACCATTTGGATTCATAAGAACATTGCAATTATCATTTGGTTGGACTCAACTACACTAAAGCAAGGCTCAAAATGTGTAGAGCGCTTCGCCTTGCTTAATGTGCGCTTTAGTGTTGTCATCAAGGTTCTAAGGCATACTTTTCCTTGCCACTGAGCCTAAACAATTGATATTTCACTTTATTGGAAAAAAATAATTTATTTGTTCATATATTTGTGATTCATGCTTAGTCTTAGAATAAACATATTAACTTTTTTTCTATCTTTGTGCTTTTTTTCATTAAAGTCGTGCTTTACTTGTGCTTTGGGCGTAAAACCCAACGGACCTTAAAAGAGCTTTTTTGCGCTTTTTGCTTTTGATAACACTATATAGATATCACCTTAGATTTTGAAGCTTTGACAAACAACATGTTGAATTAATTACACGCAAAGCTTAGATACGATAAGATTCATCCCTGAATAATCACGTCAACCCATAGAAACATCATAGTGATCATCTAATTAATCAACTTAGCCTGAAAAACCACGCTAGATGGGGAATGGCTACATGAATCCTCTGTATCCATTACGCTCTATTCATATACAGTCTGCACGTCATGGCAATTCCAATATTCAACTATTCATTAGAGTTATTCTCTTTCTTCATCATCAACCGGATCACTGTTCACAATCTAGACCATTTATACATTGACTGTCATCTACCACAACCCTCCTCGTTTAAAAATCCTCCTTTTTTCCTTTGTTTTGGCAGCATAAAGTATATCATCCATATTAAAAACATACAAACTATCTTAAGGAATCAAAAGATTCCCGCCATTCAGCTGGGGCAATAATCATCATCATCATCAACAACGAAATGTAGAAAGATTATTTCTGATAGACCCTCGGCTCAAGGAAAGCAACACAACACAACATTTATAGAAAACCCAACAATTAGCAATAACAAAACTAAGTATGAGAAATACGAACAACAACAGTGACAACATATCCGGTGAAATTCCACAAGTAGAGTCCGGAAGGGTAAAATATACACAGAACTTACCTCTACCACAAATTTACGAAAAAAGAGAGCACAAATAATATAATGGGGGTAATAATTGTGAAAAAAAAAATCTAACCTCTTTGAGATCAATAAGTTCTGCACCAACACCTTTTGAAATAAAAACCTCAGCTTGATTTCTTTTGCCACAACCAAAAAAAAAAGCAAGAATACCCATCAAACATAGGATTATGAACAACAATGGGTGATTAAAATCTTGAAAAATAAACAAATAATTAGAAATAAAAAATTAGAGATGACCGACCTTGAGGGAAGACAGTTAAAATGGGTATTGATATTCCCAATCCGACGAGGTTTGGGGCAAATAAGTGGTCCCATCAGATTGATGAATCTGTGAATCGGCCGGAACCCAATTAACGGCGAAGCCCCATGGCTTTTGATAAAGAAGGAATATTTCTGTCTCCTAAAGTTATGGCAAATGCAAACGATGTCTATTCTTTTCATTCCATATTTGTAGGACTTGTTGAGTTGGCAACATATATCTCTTTACAAAATAAAAATAAAAATAAAAATAAAAATAAAAATAAAAATATATTTTTTTCCTCCCGAAAATATGCCTATTCAAAATATTTTGATCGATTTGATCTTTACATTCTTATTAGTGAATTCATTTAATTTTTTTTAACTTTAATTAAAGAGGTGTATCAAATCATATCATATTTTGTGATAGAGAGTCTCTTTTCTAAAGATCTTCGACTCAAATGTATCATATGAAAATTTTAAAATGTCTCTTTTTTCATGATCAAAATTAAAATATGATTGAGATATTCAATTACCAAAACATATCAATTATTCTAATTTTCTCTTGCCCTCTCAAGAAACTTCCAACATTTAACCAACTAATAATGCTTATTCTTTCTAATGGCATGCACTCTGCTTCTTATTTCACATAAAGAATTTAAAATATTTTGTCAAGAGAGATCGCGGCGAGAAAAGCAGGGGCGAGAAAAATATTAATGGGCAGTTGTTTCAAAGAGCAGAAGAGTGTTGAGTTGTGGTTTAATTGAAATAATAGAAGGGAGACAGTAGTTAGAGTTACTTTAGTTAAGTATATTATTGGAAATATGAAAGAATATTTAAGGTAAAAAAGTTATTTTTTTGGTCAAACTATAACAACTTTTAAACTAAAAAATAATAAGTTGAGAGATGCTGCTTTTAACTTTTAACTTATTTTAAACAAATTTTAATTTTTTTAAATTTGTTTTGAAAATCGTCAAACACTTCTAATAAACTAAAAAGAGTTCAAAAGCAAGTTTGACCAATTTTTAAGCTAAGCCAAACATGTAAATTCTTTTTTATATTTTATTTGTGGTGTTTGAAAAAGATAAAAAAATACTTTTAAACACCTATTTTTAGGCCGAAAAGTACAAACACCCTTAGAGTCCCCGACATATGATTTTTGGCTTATTTTAATTTATATAAGCAATTTTGGTTTGACTAGCTTACACGCCCACATAATAGTTATCTGTCATATTCAGGAACGAAAAACCATTAGTAAATGCTAAGCTAGGGTTGACAATTGGGCGAGTTAAATCAAATTTATGCAAATCCTAATGGATCAAGACAACAAACGTGTCAAGATCCAACTCAACCCAACATATTACTAAATATTACTTGTTCTTTTACAATATTTTAGTACCTAATAAAATTATATTTTTCTTTATTATCGCTATATATAACATATCAAATTAATAAAAAAAATTTAACAAGATTTCTCTCTAATAAATTTGGCTTGCATATCAACTCAATTTTTAATGGGTTGAATTAAAAAATAGACTGGTTACTAACCCATCCAAATTTAAATGAGTTGGCGGATTGAATATGATTTTGCCACCCCTATCCGAACCAAGACATACACATGCTACGCAATAAACAACATACAACAACATACCCAGTGGAATCCCACAAGTGGGGTCTGGATAGGGTAAAATTAAACAGACCTTACCACTACCTCATAGAGATGGAAAGACTGTTTTCGAAAGACCCTCGTCTAAAAAATATTAGGCGGCAAAAGCAGAAGACACATGCTAAGCAATCAATTTTCAATTTCCTCAATATAAAGTTAAGATAAAACTATGTTAACCCCATCCAAGAAAGGGTGTAAAAGAATGATCCCACAGGGGGAGACAAAAATAGATGTCTAAAAGCTATACAACAGCATTGAAGTAATGGAGATGAATATGTGATCAACAAATGGTGCTACTTTCTTCTTCACTAGCATGAACCTGAAAAGATGGAGCATCATCCAGAATTAGATTGTGAAGAAGTCAAGTTGTTAGATAGTCCCGAGCAGAGGCGGATGCAGTATCTGATCTCAGTATTTTTGACGCGGAATATGATTATTATGTATGTGAAAATTCACGAAATCACAACGAATATCTAAAACTAAGCCAATATTTTGGAAAGTACAATGGGATAAGTGCAGTTCAAATCATATAAATTAGATTCTGGTTCAGAGAAACCAGAAAATCGAAAGAAGAAAGTAAGGAAACAAAGCTAAGCAAATAAGGCTACTCTGAGTTAGATTTCCACGGCATCTCTTCTGTATTTCTATCTAAAAATTGGCAATTATGCTCGTGAAGAAAGACTATACGTGACAGAGTTCATTAATGCAATAACAACTATGATACCAAGCTACCTGGAATCGGTAATATATGAATCGTCACTTTTTCACTAAAAAAAAAAATTTAAAATGAGAATGGTAACTAGGAGGGGAAGAGCACCTTGATCCTCTTACTATAGTTGTTTATTGCTCAACAAACTAACAAATGCTATGTGTACTGAAAATGCAATCAATCAGTCCCATTTTCTGGAGAACGTGATGACAATGAACGGATTTCTGAACACAAAGTATATAAGTTGACCAAGAACGTGGTAAGTGCTTAGCACTCCCTCCATTTAAATTTGTTTGTTTCAAACACGCCATGTGGAAAGTTAGAATGAAAGAGTTGCCAAAAAAGGAGAGAGACATTCTTTTTCTAAAAAAGTAAGTAAGACGAACAAATTGGAACGGAGGGAGTTTGTATTTATAGAACTTGAAGTTATCACTTTGATTTAAATAAAGCCAGATGACAATCCGACAAAACCAGAAAGGGGTAAAGCCATAAGAAGGTCAGCAACGATGATAATACCTCATGAGAGAATGACAAGTCCAAGGTACATTGCTCCGCAAAGAAATATAAAAGATATCATTCCCCTGCAAAACAGTCCAAGCAATAGATGGATTTGTGATTCACAAATAATGAGAAAAGTTCCTACCATTCTTTAGTTCAAATTCATATTGAAGCTACGACTAACCAGATAACTCCCCAACCAACACCAGTACAAGGACAAGGACAGAGTTCCGCAAACTTCTCAGCATCACTTGAGTGCACTCTTCTAGATATTAAGTCATCATATATATCTGCATTGTCATATATACGTCAGATTATGCCATGCCACCAGGGAAAAAAGATCCTAGAGAATGGATATTTTGTACCATAAACTGAAAACAAGCTGTTCATAACACCTGCGATGCACCAGGAAGAATGTAAGCAACACAACAACCAAAATTAAAATGCAGAGAAGGGTGGACAGGATAATCCATACCTATGAAGAGAATTACATATCGAAGAATGCGAACTTTCGTTAGTTCTTGCAGAACCCATATTACAGCAATGAAAATGATAAATCCTGGCAAGTCCAGTCTGAGGGGATCAGTTACTATGCACAAACACAAACGCATAACAAGTATTGACACTGATCAAGATCCTGAATGTACAAACCTATGCAAAGTCCTCGCAGTGTCCACTGTTCAAGAAAGTATGCCATGTCAGATTTTTGAAGTCCATTTTTTAAAAATAATATTTTAGACAATATCTACAATGTAAAATCTAGGAATATACACATACCACTATCTTGTCAAAGTATTAATGTAAAGAGTGAATTATCTGTCGTCAATGTACAAGATCAAATTCAAAGTCATGTTTTTTATTACTTAGCTCCATACATTTTTGGCAATAAAGAGCACAATGAGAAGTGCAGCAATGAAACAACCGGCAGCAATTTTTGCAGTGAGAAGATTTGTCGATGCTAGTATGAGAACCATCCCCCAAAAAGAAGAACCGAGATCTTCAGGAAAGTACAGCATTAATTAGAAAAATAAAAGGCAGTCAAAAGTTAAATGGACAAAGCAATCTGCATCAATAAAAGTAACTTAAACACATCATCATTAGGGAACTTGACTAGGGAACACTTCACTGTCTTTTAAAAACGAAATAAGCAAGCACTTCAGTAAGATTTTGGAATTTGTTTTAAGAAAGTATTACATCCAGCAGGCAAGATCAACCAATAAACACCACCGCGTGTTTGTGTTACTCCCCCCTCATTGGCATGAACTTGCATTCCTTCCACCTGTAACCACAAACATGTGGTTTAGAATACAAAATCACAGATCTTAATAACAACATACCTAGTGAAATCCTACAAAGTAGGGCTTAGGGAGGGTATAGTACATACAGACCTTACCACTACCTTGTGGAGGTAGAGAGACGGTTTTTGAAAGAAAATCACATATCTTAGTATTTCCTAAATAGTATGAACTTGAATTTACCAGGGAAACCAAAATCTTATGCTAGAATTAAGATGAAAGCACAAATAAAGCATAGCCCTATCAGTCTCCTAGACTTAGCCATATGATATAATACAAGATTAGTTGGATGACTTCAGTTTCCTCTTTTCAAATCAATCTAGTTTCATCTACATCGACCAGCATTACAAAATTTCTCTCTTTAGATAAAGATGTTACTAGGATTTGTTTAATTAAAAAGGTTCTTCCAATAATTGATACTATTTTTATCCAACAAGATAATGCAAGATCTCAACTTAACTTGATATTTACTATAGTTACCAATTCTAATAAATGCTTGGAATTTACTCAAGTTGCAAGATAGATTTGATAGGCTAGCATTCTAGATTGAAATATTTTGGACCTCAAATTCTTTAGAGCTAGATATTCAATCCCTTCAATATCAAATGGCTCATTCAACTATTGACGAGTTAATAACTGCAGTTGAGATTTTTTAATAAGCTGTAAGTTGAACGACTAAATAACGTATTTGTGACTCAGCTATCTCACCTGGTTGAATTAATGAAAGATCAAGGTAGGACAACCAGGGGCTGATTTAGGAGAGGTTGAGGGTGTTTACGCAACCTCCTTGGCAAAAAATTATGTTGTATATATAAGGTATTTTCTTAATGCAAGCGAATATATATATATATAAAACCATCGATATACCCTGAAGAACGGAATGGATTGATCTCACCCACAAAATCTCTCTTCAACCTTTGAGTAGACCATAGGCGGTACTCTCTTTCGCGTAGGCAAAGAGGAGGGAATGTAAGACGAGACTGATTCAAGAGTCTTGGATAGAAGGGAGGGGGCGGAGCGAAGTTTCTTTTTTATCATTTCAGGAAAGCTTATTTGAGCATAAAATTATATATATAACAATTTAACACTCGAAAGAATAATAAGTCATTCTATAAAGTATATATAACAATTTAACACTCCTCGACTAGAGATTCTTATGAGCCAGAATGACCCCAGAAATAGGGGATTGGTTGATCGGAAAGCTCAAGCAGGAGTAGGACATTCCATACAGATCTTTCAGATCCGCTAGCTGACAGTCCTCTCCTTAGGGTCAAGTGGCTTTCAGCTCTTCTCAAATCCTATTTTTTCATCGACAGGTAGGGTAAATTCTAAGGTTCCTTATTCCGGTTGTAAAGCGGAAGAATGGGCACAACCCACTAGCAACCCGTGTTTCCGACCCGAAAGGAATGGAAAATTAAAGAAGAATCAGTGTGCACTATCTTTTTTTTTTGGATCTGCACCGGGTGTCCGAGTCTCTTAGAGCCCCGACTAATTCCGGGGGTGCACAGGCCCTCGGTAAGGAGTTTTCCGCAAGTGCACTATGGTTAATTCAGGTTTTACCCAGTCCGATGGCCCTCAGAAATTGTTTATACCCAGTGGGTTTTGATCTTGAGAGGGAGCAAACCCATCTATAAGCAGTGATTTTAAATCCAGAGGTTAATCGTACTCAGACAACTTTACATAAGATAGAGTTTGATTTTTTTGGAGTGATAGTGTAAAGGTTGACAGATAACTAACCCTTATCCTCCTAAGAATCTACGTGACGACTCATAAGAATAAGTACTTCAAATTTATGTGTCGAACATAGAGTAACTATAAAGGTTACTTATCTGTCAACTTTCCACTATCACTCCAAAAAAACCAAAGTCTGCCTTACGTAAAGTTGCCTGAGTACGTTGACCTGTGGATTTGAAATCACTGCTTATAGAAAGTGCACACAAATTCTTCTTTAATTTTCCATTCCTTTTGGGTCGGAAACGGGGGCTGCTAGTGGGCTGTGCCCATTCTTCCTCTTCTTTCGCTTTACAACCAGAACAAGTAACCTTAGAATTCACCCTACTAGTCGATGAAAAAATAGGATTCGAGAGGAGCTGAAAGTCACTTGACTCTAAGCAGAGGACCACCAGCAGCGGATCTGAGAGATTTGTATGGAATGTCCTACTCTTGTCTAAGCTTTTCGATCAACTATTTCTGGGGTCATTCTGGCTCATAAGAATCTCTAGTCGAGAAGTGTTAAATTGCTATATATGCTTTATAGAATGACTTTATTCTTTGGAGTGTTAGATTGTTATATATATATATATATATATATATATATCTTTCCTAAAATGGAAAAAGAAAGAAACTTTGTCGCCCCCCTCCCTTCTTTCCAAGACTATAGAATGAGTCTCGTCTTACATTCCTCCCTCTCTGCCTATGCGAAAGAGAGTACGACCTATGGTCTAATATATATATATATATATGAATCCCCTGAACATAGGACTAGCGGTTCTTAAAGTTCCAAGTTCAAATCTCAAGCACTATATTTTATTTTTTATCCTTTTTTTAACTCTCTTAGTGAAAATCCTAAACCGCCACCAGAACAACTACAAAGTGCCACATATGAAAAAAGACCACCTAGAACGAGAGATAACTCTTCCCAATCAAGTTTGTGGTGATATTGACACGAGTAATGAGGTTTTAGCTCTACTTTAAGTTGATACTCTAATATCAAGGTTTTATATACAATTTATTTTTTAACAATTTGTCTTTGTTTTACAGTCTTGGCTATCATATAGTTTTGTATAATCCCTCTTTTGTATAGATTTGTGTATTTATACAAGCTAGTAACATGACGTCTATAGCTTTTTATAACCTCCCTTGCCATGCATTTAAAGAAGTTAGTGAACACTATGACTTCAGTTTTTGTCTAACTTCTCTCTTTGCAAAAGACACATGTATAAAAAGAAGTTTAAATATGACCATGTTGTGGGCGGAGATTGGTCTCATCAATGGCAATTGCATCAATTGTCCTTGTTCCTCCACTGTTTTGGCAATCTAGTTTATTTGTACTTTAGTATGGTATGATTCGGAAAAGAAGAATTTCTTATTGAAAATATTTCTTGTACCTTCCAAGTTTTTGAAGACTAGTGGCAAAGAATTTAAAATTTCTAAAATCATTTAGCAAAGGAGATAGGATTGTATTGTTTGTTTTTTGTAATTTTGAAATGGTTGTTGCTCATGCATTTTTTTTTTTTTGATTTGCACCGGGTGTCCAAGTTTCTTTGAGCCCCGACTAATCCCGGGGGTGCAAAGGCCCTCGGCAAGGAGTTTTCCGCAAGTGCACCACGGTTAATTCAGGTTCTACCCAGTCCGATGGCCTTCAGAAATTGTTTGCACCCAATGGGGTTTGAACTTGAGACCTTGAAAGGGAGCAAACCCCAAGAAGTTTTATAAGGTAACTTTCGTACATGTTGGTACATTTAAGATGTTTGAGGACTTACCTCAAGAAATTTAAAATTTCATTATAGCTGCTTTTCTTCATCTATGGACATAGATGCTAAAATCATTTGATCGAATAGAAGATTGTATTGTTCTCTATAATCGTTATGGTTGAGACTAAAATTCATTTTATGAGAAGTTGAAGATTTTTGGATTTGGTAGTGGTGTACCATCACTATAGGCTTTTAATTATGTGAGTGTTTGTGGTTGGTTATCTAGTGACTCTAGTCAAATAATGTTGCTTTATATCTTCAATGTGTCTTTAGTGGTAGTTTTGAGATAAGAAAACGAAGCAATTTAAGGAATGTACACATAGCCCATGATTAACCAAATTCAGGAAAAATAAGAGTAATTCGCGTGCACTCACAAAAAAGAAGGTTAAAAAATAACCAATAGGGGGAAATCCTAACCTTGACAAGCATGGAAGATTGGAACACTCTAGCTTACTTTTTAAACATCGACTTCTCTACTAAATATAGTAATCATAAATTATTTACTTTTAGATTCAGTGGGTTCATCCCATCTTTTAAAGGAATGATGATAATGGTAATATTGAAATCTTAAAAGTAAAGGATTACCAAATATATAAGTTTGTCATTCTTTTTGGAACAAACAAAAAAGGAATTGTGTTACATAAATTAGAACAGAGGAAAGCATAATTATAAGTATCATTTTAGAATTATTTTTGGAAATCAGAAAACTTTAACACTATTTTAACATGAATGAGTAATATGGGAAGTTTTATGCCTATTAATACCAAATTAATATCTTGTTTGCCCAAGTTTCTAAATTAGTTTATTTTGAAAAGTATTTTTTTATAAAAAAAAAAGTACTTTCATGAGAAACAACTTGTGTTTGACTAATCAATTTGAAAAGTACTTTTGAGCAGCAATTAGTGTTCGGTCAAGCTTTCAAAAAATGCTTCTAAAAGTAATTTCTCAAAAAGTCCTTTTCAAAAAAGTACTTTTAGGGAGAAACTAATTTTATAACTTCTAAAAAACAACTTCTATTTCTACTCAAAAGCACTTTTCTTCACCTAAAAACTTGGCCGAACACCTCAACTTTGAAAAAAAAAAAAGCATTTTTAGCGTTGGAGAAATGTTAAAAAATATATTTCCACCAATTATATATTTATCGCCAAACAGGCTATAAATATGACTGATCTTTGTTGGCTAGCTATAACTAGTTTGGCAAATTTCTGATAGAACTACTCAAGAAATTAAGAACTAAAAAACCTTAAGACGAGTCTAGTCATTTTCCTTTTATCTCTTAAAACAACACAAGCATAGACACACGAAACGGGCAAAATACAGAAACTTGAAGGTAAAGAGAGAAGGTCAAATTCATCTTCATCGCCTTGCACTTTCTGAAGTGAATATATGTCATGAAAATAAAGTAAAGTCTCCAGTTATTTGCTGTAAGTGCTGACATCTTATATCTCTTTATCTGAACCAAAAAGTAGAACTATTCATCTAACCCATGGAACTACAGGCCAGTGACATTAGAAATAAGTATCTAGGATAAATTAAAGCTCATGAGGGCCCTAAACCGCCACATAATGGAATAAAATTAGACTGATATTCACTCAATGAACAAGTAATCTCTTGAGATTACACATCATTCACATCTAATACATGACAAAAGAGAATTTTACCTGACCACATGTGAGCTTACAAGCGATTGCATGACTTGCTTCATGAAGAAATACAGTAATGAGCTTGAAAGGTGTCAGGAGAAATGTCCTCCATAACTGTTTTGATATTCATAAGGGGAAAAAAAGGAAAATGAATTATGCAAAAATCTTTACGAAAAAAGCAAAGAGAAGTACAAAAATTGTTGGAAAATGTATACATTATAACAATTGAAGATATTTTATGGAAAATATACAAGATAAAAAGAAAATCTAGTATCACATTTGCACATGAGTTGGTATTGCATTTTGTTAATGCTAACAACCTTAACTCCTTAAGCATCTTATACTTATTCTCAAGAAGACCAACAACAACTCATAGATAGGAGATGAGGTGTTATGACCATATACATATATCATGATTATCTTCTCAATTGCAAGTATCACATCGAAGTAATTTACACACATACTTCTGAGATGAATGCAGTGTTGTAACTTATTTAACATTTCGAGGAAATAGTGACTTGCCTCGCTAAATAACCTTAACAATTTAAAAAGCTCAACTACATGGGGATAAAGCAGTAGGTTTCTGAGAAAGTGATTTTCAAACTTAAAAGATATCTGGATATACACGTGGATGTATCTCAGTACTTTGATTTTCTTAAGAAATATACTGAGAAAGTGTTCTATTCAATATTCAGTGACTTTGAACGAAAAGCATGTGGACAAGTTTTCACATCTTTCACAAAGCATTGAATTAGGTTTTTGAGTTATAAGATACCTTCTCAACACTTTGACGACACATGTCATGTTGACCAATCGAAATTCTTGTTAAAGAGATTCATGAATTGCCAAGTAGTACCCATTCTAATGCTGCTATGACTTATTGAATAAATGAAGATTCTAATCTAGTAATATCATTTGCTTATTTCGTCAAATTTTTATCCTCATTTTAGGCCTTCATGTTTTCATTCACTGCCGCACAAGAGAACATTGGAACCAATTACCAATTTGAAAACCTCATGGATCATTATATCAATGTTCATATTTACAAAGAAAATAGAAACTAAAAAGTTACAACTTTTTGTATCACACAATGTTTTGGTCTATACAGGGACTTAAACCTTGGTCCTCCATTGTCCCATTCTAGCTAACCATTTCACCTACAAGTAAAATCTAATTCCTATCAACACATGATCGTTACTAATATTTAACATTTACGAAGGGATAAAATAGTAAATTATTATAATCTTATTGGGTTTATCAACACATGATCGGGATCAGAATCCTAAACTAACCATTTCCTGATGTCCGCTGCTCAACAAGTAATTTCTTAGGGTGTTGACTGTTAAAGACCAGAACAGAAAGAAGCCAAGATAGAATATACTTTATATTATAGTGTGCTCCTCCTTTTAAACTCTTTTTAAATGTTTTCTGACATTCTCTTTTAAACCCAAACTTCATAATTTTTTTTGACAACAAAATGAAGCAAATAAAGGCTAAAATTACTACTCATAACCTTTGAAGCTATACACACTAGTTACACTGAGTTATGCAGACTCCAGTATTGTCATAGGAGCACTTAAACAAGGCTCAAAACATGTTGAGCACTTCATCCACATAATGTTTCGTGTTGTCATCAAGGCTCGAAGACATACTTTTCCATGCCAATGAGTCTTTCATAAAGAGGCGGCACTAAACAATTGACATATACTTTTTCCAATTTCTTTGTTTGCTTATTATTATATAGTCTTAGGCTAAACACATGGATATTTGTATATTTTCACCCTTTGCGCCTTTTTTAATTAAAGTCAACACTTTATTTGCCTTTTGCGCTTGAAGCCTCAATGGACCTTAGAGTCTTTTAGCACTTTCCATTTTTGATAAAATTGACGAACTCGCCACTTAAGATGTCACACCGTCCGTTTTAGATCTAGAAATACACTACTTTTGGATAATCCAACACACACCTACTGACATTTTGAAGAATCTGAGCAACACAGCAAGCTTTAGAATTTAAAATGACCCAATTTGTTTTTAAATTTTTTTTAATGATAACGGAAACCCGCAACCGCTACCCTTTAGGTGCGCAGGGTAAACTCCGCTCCTATGTAATAGCTCGCAAACCACATAGGAGAGGTAACCCGCACTAAGTAAGCCCGGTGCAATGACCTCGACCCAGAAGGCAAATCCATTGCTTTTGCTGGCACGAGATTTCGAACTTGAGACCTCCAACATGGAAGCCCCAAGCTCAAACCACTGGGCCATAAAAATTCCTTTTTCTATCCGAAGGAATTTTTCCAACTTGAAATTTGCATTCCTCTTCTAATTAGCCACAAAAAAAGCAGGAACATAACTAATCTTAGTAGCTCCTGTAATCCTCTCCCCCCATTTCCCCTTTGGATAAAAAAATAGCCCAAAGCTCATTGATTACAACTCTCCATCTACCAATAATAAAGAACAAAACTTGATCCAAAAAAGAAGAAACAACAACAACAACATTCCATACTCCTAAAATCATAAAGTAAAAAACCAAAGAGAAAAAGAGAGAAAAAGAAACTTACAACAAGAATGGCGACAGTGAAGACACCAATGGTGATAAGAAAGAGTTTTTGATCACGGTTACAACAATTCTGAAGCTCCCAATTCGGATTCATCCCTCTTTCTGCAACCCCAAATGGTTAAATCCTTCAATTTTTACTCCTAAATCCCAAAAATTTCAAGATTTTTTGCTTTCCACCAAAACAGTTCAAATTTTCAGCGTTTTGTCAACCACCCAGTTTGGGTATTTCCTTGTAACTTCTATGCACAAGGATGGTGATGAAAACGACAGCGTTTTTGCTCAATCAATCATCTCATCCTGCTTAAGTAACACAAGCAAAAAAGACTTTTGTCTTTTACTATGTCAAATTTTTGAAGAATTGAAGACTATTCATTTGTAAAGGTCTTTTCTCTTTTACCCATTAGCTGGTTGCCACGTGGATCATCTTGCCAAAATACTGAAAAAGACATCTTTATTTATTATTTTTTTCAAACTTTAAAAATTCAAACTTATGAATCCCATTAATTAAAGACATGTGATGTAAAGGTAATATTCTTTCACATCGGTCAGTTCGGTTCTTCTCGATTCTATATAGTATTGGTTTTTAATTTTTAAATATGCTAAAATCAATAACAAATCAATAAAATATTTTTTATTAAGTTCTGATTTATTAGTTTTAAATCTTTAACAGTTTGATTTTCAATTTATCCGATAATAATGATAATAAGAATTTACATTAATAAAAATAGATGAAGTACAAAAGAGTAAATATTAAAGATAAAATAATAGAAAGATTAACTAACCACTTAAGTACGATAAAGATTAAAATAGGTAAAGTACTACTATAGTGTCCTATTATTATTAAATTACTAATATTTAATATTTACGAAGGGATTACACACCCCTAAGTCTTTCAAAATACCAAAGAAATATTTTATCTTAAATGTGGGACCATTCAATAGGAGGTATCAAGCCAATGGTGGTTGGTAATTCTCTAGGGGTCGTTTTGTGTAAGGGATAAATGAAAATAGTCCCGGGATAAAATTTTATCCCCCCTTAAATGTCCGTTTGGTTAGTTTAGAAGGGATAACTCATCCCGGGACTAATAAATAGTCCCGGGATAAGTTATCCCTTCTAAGGGATGGTATAATAATCCCATGACAATTTGTCATAGGATAAAGTTATAAAATGACAAATGTACTCTTCCCTTTATCACTTTTTATACCTTATTTTGTATATATATTTACATTATTTTTAATACAATATATAATAATATTCAAAACCTTCACTCCTTATTTTT
>DF365546.1:10618-25770 GCA_000787875.1 Solanum virginianum
GATCACCTATATATCGTCTTAAATGTTTTTACCATTATCATTGATGAGCTTGAGCTTCTCTGTTACTCAGCTTCAAAAATTAGCTCAACTTCAATATCAACATCTATATATAACAACAATTTGAATTTTTTCCCTTCGAACTGACTTGATCCGACAATCAGTATCTACAATAGAACTTGAGAATAGTCGACATTTCTACTCGGACCAATTTGAGCCTTTTTTCTTGACTCACCTCCAAAAACTGGCTCAATCCCAACGTCATCAACAACGACGACAAGTTAGCATCACCAAGTACCATTACCATTACCAGCACCATTTTAATTGAATTATCCCTAGCTTCACTATTGGATATTGAATGTGGAACCCTAAGGATGATGACGATTCGTGGGAAATTAGGGCTTTTGAGGAAGATACTAGCAATTCCATGGGTTCAACTTGGCCACCAAGGTTCTATACTTGCACCTTTTGCCGGAGGGAGTTCCGGTCCGCCCAAGCCCTAGGTGGTCACATGAATGTGCACCGTCGTGATCGTGTCAGGCTCAATCAAACACCCTCACATGCTTCAAATAGCTCCCCTACTAATTTTCCCAATGCCAATTCTACCCTCCTTATCCAAAATCAAGAATTCATCCAAAATGGTGGAGGATTTTGCTATCTTTACTCCATCCCTAATTATTTTAACCCTAATCCCACAACAATGAAATCTAGTCCCTCTAATCTTCTCTCCAATATCTCACCCTTTTTGCCAAATCATTTGATGTCTCAGCCTCACAACATCAGCTCATCATCAATTAACACAAGTGAACCTTCAGCATCTACTAGTACTAGCAATGACAATAATCGCGATAAGAGAGATTCAGATGATATTGACCTTGAGCTCAGGCTAGGATGGAGATCAGCAACACGAAGATGACAAGCCAAGAAACTACAAGGTGTAACACATTGTGAGGGTTGATTTCTTCGATGGACACACATAGAAAGTGACTTTCTGAGATAGTACGTAATTGTTACTTAAGTGACGATATGATAAATCAACTCCAGGTTATCATTTATTAATTTCCTAGACTTTTGTGAGACTTTTCTCTTTCACGGATTGATTTAATTATATTTGTTTGGCTGGGACAGTACTGAATAATTAATATTACTAGTAATAGTAATGATGATAAAAAGTTTTTTAGGGTTGGAAACCGAGCTAAGGAGCTAGACTGTTAAAGAGGTTTGCAGTGCAGCGTCATTTTCTACTTCCTGTCCATATATATATTTTTGGGATTATATCATGTTTGGAATTTTATATATTCATCTCTCATGAACTAATTTAGTTTTTTTTGGAAAAAAAGAGTTGTAATTAATTAATAGAACCTGTTTAATGAAACCAAGACTTTGTATGCTCTTTTGGTCTAAAAATGATATCTTTAATTTGGGGGACATTGTCATGCAAAGTGCTAAAATTGACTCTTTTCTTTTCTTCTAATGAAACTTTCTATGAACTTCTTAAGCCAATGAACTACTTGAATGATCAGTCATTTTTTAAAAAACAAACAACCACAATCTAGAAAAAACTTTTGAGTGTTTTAATTAAACTACTTTCAGTTTACGTATTTTGCATGTATGTGTCATATTAATATTTAATAATACTTGTCATTAAATAAATATAATATTTATATAAAAATTAAATAAATACTATTAGTTTGATGCAATAATTATAAAACTACAAATTAAAGATGAGAAAATCAATTCAATTGCTTATAGATATATTAATAGTTTTTTAACACCTAAAGCAATAATTTAGAGTTAGATAATTAGAAGTTAAATAATTGACGGATTAAAATTTAATATAACAAAAGAGTACTAAATATAAAAGGAGTAGTTTAATATTTCCACGATTATTTTACTTAATTTTTTTCTTTTTAAATTTGTTGTATATACTTTTATTATGAAAATATTTGATAGTGAAAATTTTAGATAATTATTTACAAAGAATAGTCCTAAATCAAAAGTGAATTCTAAATATAAAAAAATTCTAATCCAAAAGTAAATCCTGAAACTAAATAAATAAAAAATTAAGTAACAAATTAAGAAAAATAGTGAAAAGACGATGTTGTCTACATAAGAGTGTTTTAATGAAAGGCAAAAAGTTCAATCAACATTTCTAAAGACCTTCACACTTTTACTTTAGTATAGATAGATAGATAGATATAGATATATGGAAGAAAGACACTGAAAAATTAAATCAGGAGGAATACAGTATTAATTAAAAGTATTCAAGGAAACATTACAAGAAAAATAAATCATACGCTTAGGAGTTCTTTATAGTTTGAGTTAAATCGAACTACTAAATAGCACTAGTACATTATTTTTTATTTTTAATTAACATAAGTTGCAGTATGCAGTAATTGGAAAAAACAAACATTTTTCCTAACTTGTAAAGTTCACATTTGTAACTAACTATATACGTGCTTATTGATCACTTCATAGTGCATATCACCACTGAGAATATCCCTGCTTAGCTTGGATATCATGTTCACGTGAGTAATTATCTCATTTAGAACTTTTATGGGCTAATTAACACATAAAATTCTTTTTGATAATCCGTGACATGACCTCCGATCCACTCTTTTTGATATAATATAAAAAGGTAAAAATATTTGATGCAGATAAGTTTTTTTAGTAGATCGAAAGCTAATAATAGTGATGTATATATATTTTCCTTCACACAATATATTGCATAGCTTACATGCATATAGTGTTTTTTTTTTTTTTTTGGTAAATAAGTGGTATATATAGTTACAACATATAGCACACAACTACTCATGCTCTAAGCCTAACCCTTATTGTGTGGAAGATTACTCTCACTAGGAATGCTACATGAAGTAATAATAGTCAAGCATAAATTTGATTCGTCACCTCTTGTAGTTAATTATTTGAAAATTTCTTTTAAAATATTTTCAAGTTTTAAAAAACTGGTTCAAACAAGTTTTTGGAACTTCTATTCATACTTCAAGAAAAAATTCAAGTGAAATGTGTGTCCAAACTTAAATACAAATTTTAAAAAATCCTATTTTTTTCATGTTACAAGTTTCAACTTCTAAATATTTTATGGCTAAATGAAAATTAAGTTATAACTCTTCTCATATCAGCATGATAAAATATTAGTCTAAATATATATAGTCTGCCTCTTGATGAGTGAAATATAAGTCCCAAATAATTTGAGATGGAAGGAGCTAGACTTGATAATGATAGTGCCTGCATGGCTTTAAGTACTTTTGCAGGACAGAAAATGCTTTAATTTGGTCCCCCTTTTATTATCCCAGCTTATATATATTGCATATATCAGAACAAAGAATTCAGTGTCCACACCATGCATTATTGTACTTTTCCTCTTCAACATATTTAAGGCATTAAACAGACTTTTGGTAGAAGGAAAAATTACAACTTAAAGCTTTAAAAGAACATTGGCCAAACCCAAAACAGAACCACAAAGAAATTTGGTTTTATCTGCTGACAAGAATCGACCAAGATACGGAAAAGTAAAATTAAAGAGTGTAGCAGTATCCCTGTAAGTTTTTTTTTTTAAAAAAAAAGTTATCTAGTGACTGGCAGAATTAACAACTCCTTTAAAAAATATATTCGGACTCAGAACTTATATATATTAAAACTCAACAAATATTATTATATTTTTATGTGGCAGTGCATTTTTTATTCAATAATAATATATTGAGTGCAATTCCACTAATAAGATCTGAAAAGAATGACATATGTACGCATTGCAAAGGTAGATGATTGTTTTTCACAAATTCTTGATTTAAGAAAAACATATCAAAATCAAGCATGAAACGAAAATATAATAATGAAGAAGCCATTCTAAAATTAAAGGGGTGACAAAAAATAACAACAACAAATAACATAATAATGGAAACAAATATCACAATGAAACAACAACCAATGACAAAATCACTAAGATAGCATGAGGATAATAATAATAATATTATTATTATTATTATAATACTGATAAGGGAAACTAAACAACACTCACCTATTAACCGTCTACTCTAGTTCTCGACTTCTACATATATATATATATATGGGGTTATGTCCTATCTAATTGCCTCTCCTCAATATTTGTTCGGCTTACCTTTACCTTTCCTCACACCCATAAATATCGATGTCTTCTCACACCTCCTCGATGGAGCATATTTGCCTGAAATATATCAGTCTCGTCTCACTCATCTTGTTCATCAAGGACGCCACTCTCACCATATTCCAAATACATCATTTCTAATCATATCTCTGCTAGTATGCGCCTCACACATTTATCTCAATATTCTCATTTTACTACTCTTCTCTTTTGGATATGCAAGTTCTTAACTGGCTAAACACTCCACCCCATATATAACGTAACATGGCCGGTCTAACAACCACTTTATAAAATTTACCTTTCAATTTCGACGCATATTCTTATCATACAAGACATCAGATGCAAGTCATAGCTTGCTCCAATATGATGTGTAATAACATCTACAGTCTTTCCATTTTTTAAAACTACTAAGATACTTAAAACTTTCTCCGATCTTAAAAATGATTTGTATTTCAATCCTTCTACATTTATCTCGTGTGTTATATCACTAAACCTATAATTTTATTTTTTAATCATGTTTTCAGAAAATATCTATTTATATTGAAAACTATATTTTTTAATTTACCATTAATACATGATTTTATAACAGCATAAATATTATGTTGAAATCATGATTGTTGACTAGTTACGTTCCTCCAATTACATGCGCTTCTTTCTTAAAAAAAATTCATTGATCTTCTTTGACTTGGATCAAATACTTGGGCTATATCCATATTTTGGAAAGTGTAAACACTTCGATGTATTTATTTCAGGCCCAGCCCATTATGAAGACCAGTTCAAATAATAAAGAGGAAATGACATGTATCTTTACTTATTCATGATATTAAAAATAGATGTTTAATAATATTTATCTATTTTATGAAATCAATAAATAATTATTTTATGTTCAATAATTTTAAAAAGATGATTAAAATTATTATTAATTTAAATAAAATACATCAAATGTAGAATGATCTTTAAATGTCCAGCCTTAATTCTTCTTCTCCTTATTTTTCCCTTGACAAGGTTTCCACATTTTGCAATTTATGTAAAGAGAAGATTTAAATTACACGTCTTCACGTAAAACATATCAATTTATTTAAATGATGATACTAGCAAATATCAACAAAAGAACTTTTGCTAAACTGGAAACAACGGCAAAAGTGGTCATTGTTTTTAAATGATGATACTAGCAAGGCTGTTTTTCATATATTTAACTTTCTTTAAAGTTTAAACATCTTTTTTTTTATTCACAATAAAAATAACACTTCTCCACTAATTTTATATATAAGAAATGTGATGAAATGTTACTATATGATTAAGTGTACTTTATATATATGTGTCAAGGTTTTTTCCTATACAAGGTTTTGAGCAATTTTTTAAAAATCGACTAGTCTTATGTTTGTTTGGTACCGAGATGGGACAAGTAAAGCTATGATTATTTCATGAGATTGATTATCTCTCATATATATGAATAATTTTAGAAAGTCATTTCAGTTCATTTGTAGATTGGTTTATAAAAAAAATAAAATATCTTTTTCTCTTGAATTTCTTTAGTTATATCTCTGTCTTGTCTTATCTTAACATTTTATTATTACTTCATCTGCCTAATAAAAATTGTCAACTATTGGCTTGGTACATAAATTAAAAAGTAGTAAATAATATGGGTATTTTCCAAATTATCATTATTAAATATAAATTATCTAAACAATGAAAAATGTATACTATTTAAAAATAAGATAAAATAAACACAAAATGATAAATCATGTTTTGATTTAAAAATGAACAAATATTATTCCCCACATCCCACTTTCATTATCATGATAAAATTTGACATAACTTTTAATAAAAATTTATTAGAAATATTATTTGACTAATATATTTCTTATTAATAATTAAAATTTTATCTATATATACACCTCTTAATCTCATAATAATTAATGGTACAAGCAAAGCTGGAAAAATGTAATTACTATTCTTTTGATTATCTAAATTGATAATTATTTTTAGTATATATGATAAATGAAATAAAAAGAATATCAAATATTTTAAAATAATACTCCACAGACAAATAAAGATGAATTGAAAAATTATTTCTCAACATTTATGGCATATTCAAAAAAGACAACCCATAAAAGTGATAGCAGTAGTTTATATTTTCCGCCTCGACATCCGTAAGGGAACCAAAGAAAGTAGGTCGTGCTGGTATTAACTACAAGTCTACAACGCCCAATTCATTCAATTCAAAATATATCTACTACCGGTAGACAATTTCTCCTTTTCTTTGTTTCCCTATGATATGAGTTTTAATTAATATTTTTAAATATATTTTTTTATTATATTAATATGAAAAGTTTATAATATATATTATTTTAAGATATTAAATTAATATAATTTAATTTTAAAGATGAGTTAAATTAATGACAAGTAAACAAGAAATGGCGAGAATATATATGTGTGATGAGCTCTCACGGTGTCTCTGTTGGTGCTGAGATCTGCTTCAATCTCTCCCAATTCCGACTTGTCACAGGTACGACCCACTATTTCTAATTGCTCTACATTCTCTGCTCGCGAATCCTCATCAACAATATAAAAATTTAGATGGTCAACGAGCCCTTTCTGTTTTCATTTCCTATTTGTTATTTGATCGTTAAATAAATCTTGTGCCTTTTTAGTTACTTTTAGTTTAGAGAATATCTAGATTCTAATATGCTCTGTTTCTAAATTCTAATTAAAAAGAAATACATGAGCAAGTATACTAAAAGAAATTGCAGCCCAAGGTATTGAGAAATAACTATTGGGATTTGATTTTGTTTGTTCCTCTGCTCTAACAAGAAGCAGTCAGGTATTCCCTCCGTTTTCTTTAATTATATTATTATAATTTTTTTTAACTTTGATTAATATTTTAAAATATATTTTTATTATTTTGATACAAAAAATAATAATTCATAATTTTGCTTATAATTCTGTTTTATTGTTTCTGAAATTCTTATTTTGGAGAAACAGTACATGTGTAAAAAGTTGGTGCGTATTGATTTTGATCATTTATTTCCTCCATTAAAGGCTAACAGCTTTACTAGGAATTTATGAAATTCCATATTGCCTATTTTCTCTTTTTTCATTTTAAATCTATGTCATCCTTAAAATTTTATATTGTATTTATTAATTAATATTCTAATTCCATGCACTGCTTTGAAGATGCGTGACAAATTTGTTTTAAATTGTAATACATGTGCTAGCTGCACGTTATGTGGATGTTGTTATCAATACTAATTAAATTAGGGATTGTATTACCTGTATGTAAATATTTTGTCTATAACTACATAAGTACTTGTTTAAAATGACGATGAGAAATTAGCTTGGCCATTCTGACGGAGCAAATAATGTATAGGGCGGCTAATTAGTCTAAATGTTATGACAAGTAGGAACTCCTTCTTTACTGCAAGATGTTAAAGCGGGCTAGTTCAGCTCTATTTAATTTAAGTCCCACGACTCAAAAACTTTGAAGAAGTAGAATAAATCGATCATTCATTTTAAAAGGTCTTGAAATGGTCAACTCAACCTTAGTAGGACCGTAGACCAGGAAAGGCTAGCTCATTTTTTATTTTAAAAAAATTAATCTAAATTTAAACTTAAATTTCTTCAATATATTAAGTTTTTAACATGTCTAACAAAATTTTATGAAAGAAAATAATAATTATTATCAGAATATTCAAAAAATATAAAATCAGAAAATGACAAAATTTTTGAATCAAATATGATAAAAAAAATAATCATAAATATGAATCATCCTACGACTAAAAAAATAATAATCTCTTTTTGATAAATAAATAAATAAGTACAGAAAATTTTGAGAAAATGGGTGGAGTTGGACTGGCCCCATGGGCTAAGTCCACTTTGACAACTCTATAGTCCTCTCTTTGTTTTTGTGCGCTAAAAAGGCTCAGCAAAATCTAAAGAGGAAATCATCTCTACAGTATCTTAGTTCTATTCTCTATTTTGTTCTTTGAATATAAATAATTTCAACTCAATTCTTTATTTTATGCTCTGAAAATATCTTTTGCTTTTTTTTTTAATATTGTATTATTTTTAATACAATTATTAATTATAATAAAACTAACTTATAAATGAATATTCTTCACGGAAGCTCATTATTAAAAATTATAAATTTATAGTAAATATATTACATTAGGTAATTACGAGTATTAGACACTTATTAATGATCATATATGATTTATTATATGTTAATTCCAAACGTTATGTAATATAAAAATATTAAACTAACTAAAAAAGTAAAATAGAAAGGATGAATATTCTCCAAATTTAAAGAATAATTGTTTATCTCTTTATAAATAAAGAATAAAAGAATTTTTTTTTTTAAATGTAGTGGAAAAGAAAGAGTATAAAGAGTGAAATAGAAATAGAATGAAGATGGTCTTATGACCATTTAAAAATGAATTAAAAATAAGTTTGTGAAAATTACAAAATCAATCTTTCCACTCTAGTGGGTAGATTTCTGTTTACTATAACGTGTCAGATTTAGAATATTATTATTATTATTTTCTGTCATTCTAAAATTGCAGTTAGGTAAAATCTGTTGTATATTAGCAGCCTTTTTTTACTTAAAGAAATAACGCAGCCGAAGATCGACAAATAGACAAAATTTAAAATAAAATAGTTTAAAAATTATATAAAAAATACTATAATGGTTGAAAGAAGTTATAGTGTAATTCTGACGACATTCAAGTTGTTGGTCAAATTTTATATTATTTAGATATTTGAAAGCGAATAATACTATATAAATTGTGAAAAAAAGTATTTTCCCATCAAATTTATTTGTCAAATTTTAAATTGATATAATTATTTAAAAAATAATTATTAATAAATATATTTATTTATTATATTTTTCAAAGATAAGTATAAAGGAAAAAAATTGTCTTATTTAAATTTGTCAAAAATAATAAATAAAAATAAAAATTAAATTAAAAAATATTTGACAAATAAATTCGAAAGAAAGAAGTAATAGTTACTCCTTTTGTCCCATATTATTAGTTGGCCACCCCACCAAAAATACATGTGCTAAATTATTTGTCCACTTATTAGAGCAAGACAAAATTAATTAAATTTTTTTTCTATTTACTCCTATATTTAATACCCTTTGGAAGTCTAAACATATCTAGAAGTTTTTTTAAAAAAAAATCACAAGAATTTAATCATTGTGTATGTATTCTAATGATATCTATTCATATGTTCTATGCTACTATTAAACATAATTTTCATAAATTATCTTGATGTCTATCAATAAGAACAAAGAATAAATTAGTAAAATTAGTTATCTTATTTATGATTTTTAAATATTATGTAAAATAAAAAGTGATCGACTAATATAAAAGAGCGAGTTTACTCTTTTTGTGATGATAAAACTCAGGCTTTGAAGTATTTCTCTCACTATCCAGTTCTTAATGAACTATGATGCACAAATCTTTGAAATATACTCAAAAGAAGCATATAACCAGAAAAATTTAGAAACAGGAAATAAATAAATTGGCTTTGATAGAATTTTTTTTGTTATTTTAGGTATTTAGGGTATGTTTGGTATGAAGGAAAATATTTTTCATGAAAAATGTTTTTCTGAAAAATATTTCCTGGAAAATATTTTTCAGGAAAATGAGTTGATTTCTAACTCATTTTCTCATGTTTGGTTGGTGAGTGAAAAATATTTTCTAGAAAATATTTATTATTGTTTGGTTAATGAATAAAAATATTTTTTAGAAAAAAAGTCTATTTTTAGCTAGAGAGTAGATAACAATTTGTAGAAAAATAATTTATCACATGAAAATATTTTCATAAATTTAAAGTATTTTTAAAAAATAAATAATTTTTTTTTGGAGGGTGGAGGTTGGCGGCTAGGGGATGAGGTGGGCGTCGGACGGGGGCGGGGTAGTGTAAAAATTGAATTTTTTAAAATTGAAATTTTTAAAAAAATAAAATTTAATTTTTTTTGTATTGTGGGGGAGGGGGTGGAGGGGAGGGGGGAGCTTTGGGGGAAGGAGAGGTTTGGAGTAAAAAATTAAAATTTTTAAAATTTTTAAAATTTTAAATTTTTTTAAAAAGTAAAATTTTAAATTTTTTTGTATGGGGTTGGGTCGGGATAGAGTGGGGGCGAGGGTGGGGGTTTTTAAAAAAATTAATTTTAAATTTTTGTAAAAATAAATTTTTAATCTTATTTTATTTAAAAAATTTCGGAAAAGGGGATCATAATATAGATGAAATAAAAAATCAATTTGAAATTGAATAAGAATTTTAAAAAAGCATTTAAGTCAACTAAACATGAGAAAATAAAAAAACATTTTCTAAAAAATATTTTCCTCTGTACCAAAACACCCTTAAGCTTCTCTTCTAGTTGCTGCAGGAAGCCAGGAATGGTGGCAAAATTCCTCCAAACTTTTAAAAAGCCAATAATTTAAGTTTTCAGCAATTAGCTCTAATTTTTCATAAGAATAGAATTATGATTTGTAATGAGCAGTAAGAGAAAATGTAAATTTTGAGATATCATTTTTGGAATTTACAAATTCAATCCTTATTATGATTTTATTAAAATTCACAAGTCAAAAATAATAGCACTAGTATTATTTATTTTTTAATACAATCCTGTCAGATGATAAGAAAATTTCTTCAGGTTGAGAACAAGTTTTTTTTTTTCAAAAGTTAAAATAATATATATATTTATAAAATATAAACTTATGAATCAAGTTTTAAATTTAAAAAGTTTTTGAAATCTAATTTGGAATCCCAAATCAAGCTTTTCGAAAAATTATGATTTAAAATCATGATCTCAGATCTCAGGTACAAAAGATGATTTGAAAGTATAATTTCATATTGCATGTCGCAAGCAAACTAGTTTAACGCATAAAAAAAAAACTGTGAAAATCTTTTGCGACTTTTGAATGTTAGACAAATCTTTGATGCGATATTTGTTTGGAGCAGAGCTAGGGGTACAAGGGGATTATTGGAACAAATAATAGATGTTAAATTCTTTGACTTCTTCATATTTTGAATCTGACGCAAACGACTAACCGTGGTTCCTCATAAATGAATGTTTGAGCCGTTTAAAGTTGGGTTTAGATACTGTATAATGTGTTCTATTCTAATTGTTTAGCTTCAAAAAGTTGTTGGATCCAGTTCAAGAGTTTATACCTATCCCTGCTAAACTTATTCTAGAACACTGCGAAGAAGTAAAAATAACAATATTGGCTCTCTGATACCACAAGAAATCAATGTTTTCAAATGTATCAGCTTTAAACCTTATTGATTCAGTTAAACGAAGAAAATTAGAAAAGAATTTTATTAAGGAAAAAGACGCTTCAGCATCATTTCAATCTGTAGTACTGAAGCTAGCAAAGAAGTTGAAAAAGCTCTGGCAAAACATTACAGTATAGGCATAACAATGTGTGTTGTTATTTCGAAGTAGTTTTGTTTATTAAGCTGTCTTAACATTAGTTAGAAGACAGAGAACTTATTAGGATATGTATTCGTTCTGACAATTTTTACCATATTTGTAACTATCACTTGATATGGGCAACAATATTTTGTGATTGTTACCAGCAAAACAATCACAGACGTACTACTTATATCGACAGTGAATCAGAAGATTTCTTTTCTATACAAGTAACATTGTTCTTCCTCAAATTAGTATTTTGCCTGCCGTGTCAATATAATTCTCTCAAAGAAAGTTGTATGGCATCTATTCTGTCCCAGCTCCCCTTGTGTACCAAAGAATCACGCTGCACTTGGAAGATACGATCTGTTTCTTAATTCTTGTGCCTCGTTTCATGATGATGCAGATGGACATAATGAAGGATTTAACTGCTGGTACTGTTGGAGGAGCAGCACAATTGATAGTTGGCCACCCTTTTGATACCATCAAAGTCAAACTCCAAAGCCAGCCTACTCCACTTCCACGGCAACCGCCGAAATATGCAGGGGCAATAGATGCTGTCAGGAAAACAGTGGCTTCTGAAGGCCCAAGGGGTTTATACAAAGGCATGGGAGCTCCACTTGCCACTGTAGCTGCTTTCAACGCTTTGCTTTTCACCGTTAGAGGTCAAACTGAGGCGTTGTTAAGGTCTGAACCGGGAGCCCCTCTTACCGTCAAGCAGCAAATCCTTTGTGGGGCTGTTGCTGGAACTGCTGCATCATTTCTTGCCTGCCCGACTGAACTCATAAAATGCAGGTATAACACTCGCTCTATCTTAATTCGTCTTAAACTATAAAGAGTTAATTCGACTCATATTGGAAGTTAAATTGAACACGATTAGATTATTTCTAAATCAATATGGATATTTAGAAACTATGCATACTATATGTTATGATTGACCTGTATCAAGATTATAAAATTAAAAAAATTTAGTCAAAGCTCAGTACACTTTGAAAATGAGTAGTAGCGGCGGATTCACATTTCACACTAGAGCTAATGTTGTGCCTGTTTTCGAATCTTGCATCCTGAATCTGTGTATGTCCAGTACAATAGATTAAATTCTTTTGGACTTGAGTACTTTGGTGTAGAAGCTCCGTAAACTAATACAGTAATATTTAATAGATGAGCCCATTATCCTTTTGTTCTGAACTTGCTTCTTAGTATAAGGGGAGGGGCAAAGAATTCTAGTTCTTCTGCCTAATCTTTAATAACGCTTTGAAATTGAATCTTTTCAAGTGTTTGTAAGTTTTCATCAGCCCCTTTATTATCAACCGTCAAGTTGGCCGGTTGTTACAGCCTTGCAGGACCTCATTGTTCTGTTTTTCTTTTCTCCAAAGTGGAGTGTACATGTGTTTTGCAGTTGGGACTCTTTATACTGTGTGCTTTGGTGGTCTAATGTCCTAACACACCTTGTAAATTGGTTACTGGTGTATCTTAGCAAATTGGTTACTGGATTCTCAACTATGCGCGCAGGTTGCAAGCACATAGCGCATTGACAAGTGCAGGATCAGCTTCTGCGGCCATAGAGTATGCAGGGCCAATGAACGTTGCAAGACACGTCCTTCGTTCTGAAGGAGGTGTGAGGGGTCTCTTCAAGGGTTTATGCCCCACCCTGGCACGTGAAGTACCGGGAAATGCTGTTATGTTTGGTGTATACGAAGCGTTAAAGCAGTATTTTGCAGGAGGCATGGATACTTCTGGCCTAGGAAGGGGTTCTCTTATAGTAGCTGGAGGCTTGGCTGGTGGTTCAGTCTGGTTTGCAGTTTATCCAACAGATGTTATTAAGAGTGTAATTCAGGTTGATAATTATAGAAACCCGAAATACTCTGGCTCTTTCGATGCTTTTAAAAAGATTTTGGCATCAGAAGGTGTCAAAGGCCTTTACAAGGGGTTTGGACCTGCTATAGCGCGTAGCGTCCCAGCAAATGCTGCTTGCTTCTTGGCATATGAGATGACTAGGTCTAGTTTGGGATAATTGCTCCAAGGTTTTCGACAATTTTGCTTGCAAAAAAGTTTACAATACCATTTTTCAGGATTAAGAAGAAGGAAAATTTAGTGAGCCTAGGTTCTGTTGTCACAATATTTGCCAATCTCTGCATTGACCTTTAGTGTTTATTTGTTTTTGACAATGTCAGATGGATTAGAAATCAAGGAGATTGTAAATTTCATTCATGATGCTGTATCTTCCCATTCCAAATAAAATTAAAACATGACATTTGATCAAAAATAGTCAAGTGCTCTTGAATATTGTTTGTGTTGTTTCTTTTCTTTCGGCTTCGATAATAGAGGTGAAGATGATACAGTCACAGGGATACAGGTCAGACTAGCAGCCTATTATGATGGGCAGAGCTAGGGGACAAAAGGGGTTTATCCAAAATTATATTGTACGTATAAAGTTAGAATTTTTTTTTTTTTTGTGTATACAGTAAATATTGAATTTTTTAGATGAGGATTTTTCGAAAACAGTTTTTCTATCTCTATGAGATAGTGGTAAGGTTTGCATACATTTTACCCTTCTCAAACCTCACTTGTGAAATTTTACAGGGTATGTTGTTGTTATTGTGCTAAATATTGAATTCCTTTGACTTTCTTGTGTGCTTATTTTTTTAGATTTTGGATCTTTTTAGTGAAGAGAATTTGTGTAGAAGAAGAAGAAGCACAGATGAAGGCTGAATTGGAGAAGAAGAAATGTATTATTGCTTACTTCTTCTGTTCATAGAGAGTATATATGTACAAGTGTAAGGGGAGGTCCATTCCATTGTGGTGTGGTTGCCTCCATGTAATCACTTCTAACTAACAACCAACTAACTAACTAATTAAGTGCAGTTAACTATAACTAACTAATCTGTAATTACATAGCTAACTAATATTAATCTTTAATACTCCCCCTCAAGCTGGATGTATTGAAGATATTCAATAATCCAAGCTTGCTAAGTAGAAAATGTTGAACTCTTCTTAAGGCCTTGGTAAGCAAATCAACTTGCTGGTCCTTAGTGTTGATGTAGGTTGTCTTGATCAGTCCCTTTTGAATCTTTTCTCTAATGAAATGACAATTGATTTCTATGTGTTTTGTATGCTCGTGAAACACTAGATTGGCAGTAATTTGCACTGTTGATTTGCTATCACAGTAAATGAAGGCTGGTTCTATCAATTCTACTCCCAACTCCTTAAAAAGATTGGTAACCCATACCACCCTAGTTGTCAAGGTAGCCAAGCTCCTGTATTCTGCCTCTGTGGAACTCTTAGAGACTGTGTGTTGCTTCTTTGATCTCCAAGAGATAAGTGAATTGCCAAATTTCAGCACAAAATCAGTGACTGATCTCCTGGTGCTTTGGCATGCAGCCCAATCTGCATCACAGTAACTATGTAACTGAGGATTCTGATGAGAGCTCATGAGTAACCCCTTTCCAGGCTCTAGTTTAACATATCTAATGACTCTCATTGCTGCTTTCCAATGTGATACCTTAGGCCTCTGCATGAACTGGCTTAGTGACTGCACTGCAAAAACTATGTCTGGCCTTGTAATGGTGAGATATAGTAGTTTGCCAACCATTCTTTGAT
>DF365545.1:6618-25783 GCA_000787875.1 Solanum virginianum
CCTCGCTTAGGAAGATATAGGTCGGTGCAACCATGTCGAGGGATTTGTACCATGATAACCATGTTGGGTGGTTTGTACTCCATCAACTATGTTTGGGTTAGTGCCTTATCAACCATGTTGGAGGGTTTGTACCTCATCAACAACATGAAGGGGTTTGTACCTCAAGCACCTCTCCAAGGAGGTCGTAGGCCTTGGATATTCACTAAAGTGGTCTCTCCTTACACTGGATTATGTTCTATATAAGCATGGTTTACTTCAAGCATCATTCATACATGCCATATTAATATATGCTTATTCATTGTCGATGTTATGCATTTTTTATTATGGAGCTTATCACTTGTTGCATCACATCCTACATATTTAGTACATTCAAATGCACTAACGAATACTCTATGCCTACATGATGTCACCATGTAGGAACTGGAACCCTGCTTGAGCACCCCCATCCACGTGGCTATTACGATTCCACTCAAGCTTGTTGGTGAGTCCTCCATTCTGGGGATGTTTCTTATAATCTCATGTTAGGTTCTAAGACTGCCTTTCTTTTATGTAAATTTTGACTATGAGGGTGAGCTTGATTGCTTGTCTTGGCCCCCGCTCTTATTTATTTAGTAGAGATGTTGTTGGAAATGTCATGTGTAATGTTATAAGCTTTGAATCTCTCTTGACTCTTGTTGTTTATGATACTAGAGATGTCCCTTAACCCTGGTTATCCCCATTTACTATGTCTTTTTGTTTTTTGATTGCTACCGCGACCAAGGATGTATAATTATATGTTAAGAGGCTTACTTAGTGTCCCTTCGGATTCCCCTTACATCGTATCACGTCTAGGCCCTAGGCTTGGATCGTGACACTAAGAACCTCTCCAAGACTTTATCAAGATCCCCATTGAAATTGAAGGATCTCAAGAACAACTTTTCATTTCAAGGACCCAATCCAAACTTCATGTCTCCTTCAAGTTACTCCAAGAAATTCCAAGTTTAAGTATGTGGGTCTTCATCCATGGATCCTTTCACCCATGGAGCCCAACCTTCTCTTTTTATGAAAATTACATTATTTCAAGTTGTATTACTTATGGGTATCTCTTATAATGAAATATAAATATAAATTATGTTGGGATTTTATCAAGTATTAATTGATTATGCCTGAAGATTTATTTTAAGTTTATACTATGAGTTGATCTTTGTCTATTGAGACTATGCATTATTTGAGCTATGAAAACTATGAACTATGATGAACTTTTGTG
The DNA here is from genome assembly GCA_000787875.1 of Solanum virginianum. Lineage (NCBI taxonomy): Eukaryota > Viridiplantae > Streptophyta > Magnoliopsida > Solanales > Solanaceae > Solanum > Solanum virginianum. The sequence continues at coordinate 7,865 of DF365545.1, forward strand.
ATGGGTTTCATGATACTCAATTTGGGGTTTTACTACAATATTAGTGGGTTGATTTTGAATTGATTTACTCATCTTGTTATACTCTTGAGTTGCAAGATATTGAACAAGTATCATGTGCCCACCAAGTGTTTGATGAAATTACAAGAAAAGAATTTCCAACTTGTTTACATGATTTACAAGTCAAGTGACTTCATGATAATTAAGGGCTTTCAAACATGTATTGATTTCATGAAAAGGACCCATGGTATTTCAAGTATCAAGATAATCCCTATTTCAATATTTTTACGTCTTATGAGCCATTCATATTAATGTAAGTGTTCATTATTATTCTCATGTTTAAAATTAGGCTCACCAATAGAGGTAAACATGTTTAAGAGCTACTCATGCCATGTTTCCATGTTTCTTACAAGTTATTAAAGTTGTTATTACTTCATGTATTCTGTGGGATTAGACTTAGCACCGATGGATTGGATGTTGGCGTGGACTATCTCCAAAGGTCCATACTCCTTTCCTTAAACTATATGCGACCAGAGGATTGTTCATTACCCTTGCTATACTAGTGGATCCAATTAGTGCACTTTATCATGAAATCCTTTTTGAAATCGGTTATGTTCTTGTAAGGAGGGTTGCTTCATATGAAATGGATCATATTTCCATAAGCTGAAGTATAGTTTACCTTGGCAAGTAGACCACCTTTTTACCGATGAGGAGTAATCATCAAAATTCCATGTTATAGCTCGCTTTGTCTCACTTATGTCGGTTAAGGTCTCCTCCGACACGTTATTATATATGTTATGCAAGTTATATGTTTTACATTCATGTTCTTTACAAGTATTGACCGTGCATGTCATGTTGAAATTACATTTATTGCCTATATATATATGCATTTTAATTTTGATGGCTTATATATTGTTGCATTGCATTCCACATACTAAGTACATTCAAACGTACTAACGCATACTCTATGCCTACATGATATCACTATGTAGGAACCGAAGCTCCTTTTTATTATCCTCCACCTCGTGGATAGCTCGATTCTTGAAGAAAGCTTTGGTGAGTCCTCAACTTTGAGGACAATATGTATTTATTTTCTTGTCATGAGACCTCATCTTTATGTTGAATACTTACAATTATGAGGGTGAGCTTGGGGAATGTCTTGGCTCCTGCCCATTTCTAAAGAAGAGGTGTTGTTGCATACTAAGTTTGTATATACTTTCAAGCTTTACTCTTCTTATGCTTCTATGTTTTTGAAAGATATTCCCTTAGTCCCGTTTTCCTTTTATATACTTGACTCTTGTTATTGCTTATTTTGCTTCTGCAACCACGGATGTGTGCATGTTATGATCAAGAAGCTTGTTTGGGTTGTCTTCGGATTTTTCGTACACCGTGTCACATCTAGGCCCTAGTCACATCTAGGCCCTAGGCTTGGGTCGTGACAGCTATGGTATGTGGGATTGATTCTTGGTCCCTTTCAACCAAGAAGACCCAAACTCTTTTCACTTGAATTTCATAAAAGTTTGCTTACGTTAAATATGGGTTTCTAATATTATTGATTATTTAATTCAATTGATGCATGGATTATGCTATATTATTGATTTTAAGTTGATTTAAGCCCTAATATGTTGGATTACATGGTTATATTGAAGATTTGAATGTGCATTGTCCCTTTAAAGTTTGATTCAAGCATGGGTAATCAATATCGTGATTTGAATATGGATTTACTTCAATTTATGGTACTACTGATTTTGATTGAATCTCAATTGCCTATATTATTCTCACATCATTCATGACATATGCATTCGTGAGCATTGAATTTTACGAAAATAATGAAGTGGGTTAAGCCTAATTATGTTTATGTATATGATTAGAGGTGGCAAATGGTTGAATTGGATGGATTGAATATGGATTGAGCCAAAATGAATTAGATCACAATCTATCCATATAAAATGTGGGTAAATATAAATTTGGAGAAATATGGTTTGGATAAGAATGGTTCGAACCCACTTTATTCTCTTGAAGCCAAAAAAGATTATATCAAAGCTAGAATGTTAATGTTCATCCCAATTACCTCAACCCTACTCCCAAATAATTATTTTTGAGAAAAAATTATTTTTCAATTTTTTAATAAAAGTTTGGTTCTTCGGTGCACCGAAGTTTTGAGAACCCTACACCTAGTCAAAAATTGAACTTTTGGAAAAAGAACAGCAACACCGAACCGAAAAATTGAATTAGTTTGATTCAGTTCTATTTTTTGATTTTCTAATATTTATGTCAGCCTCAATTAAAAAAAATTAATTCCCCCCCCCACACCCCAACATCGAACCAAAAAACTGAATTAATTTGGTTTGATTTAATTTTTAAATTTTTTAGTATTTATGCCTGCCCCAATAAAAAATTTAAAAAAAAGTTAATTTTTTACCCCCCACCCTACCCGACACCGAACTGAAAAATCAAATTAGTTTGATTTGGTTCGATTTTTAAATTTTTTGATATTTATATCCCCCCCAATAAAAAAACTTTAAAAAAAGATAATTTTTTTGCCTTCCCCCCACCCCGAGACCAAACCGAAAAATCAAATTAGTTTTGTTTGGTTTGGTTTGATTTTTCATTATTTATACCCGCCCCAATAAAAAATTAAAAAAAGTTAATTTTTTTTTGCCCCTCCACCCTACCCCGACACCAAATCATATTAGTTTGGTTTGGTTCGATTCTTCAATTTTATCGGTATTTATGCTCACCTCAATAAAAAATAACACAAATTATTTTTGCCTCCCCCCACACACATAATACTAAAAAATCGAATTAGTTTGGTTTGGTTCAATTTTTTAATTTTTCAGTACTTATGTCCACTGCTATAAAAAATAAAAAAATCGTTAATTTCTTTTGCGTCCCCCCCCCCACACCCCCCGTTTAAATTTTTTTTGAGAAACATAAAAAAATTATGCACACAAAAAAAATATTTTAGAGCAATTAAGAATTTTTTATTATGAGTTGAGGGATCTATTGGTCTATATGGGCACATATATTTTATACATTTTGACCAAATTTGTATGAACTCTTAAAATAGATCAACCCAAATATAACCATTTAAAAAAATATGAGTGATGCATTAAAATATATAAGGGTAAAATGGGCTCCGTTTACCGTATATGGATTGAAATTTTCACCCCTACATATGATTTTGATAAGATATTGGATATCACATGAATTATATTTTTATTGGATCTTTGAGCATATTGGATGCTTACACCATATTGTTAAGTGAATGAGATATTCCTATGCATGAAAAGTATGGATTTAATTGTGATTTGACTTTTAGACCAAGTATGAATGATTATGAAGAATGTTTTGGCTTTTAAGCCTAAATGTGCATTCAAATAATCTTAAATGACTATTGCCTCTTTTGAAAGCATGTATATATATATAAGTATTCTCGTGGGATGTTTGACTTACCACCGATGGATTGGGGGTATTAGAGCTATCCCTAGGGTCCTCTCCCTTTTCTTGAACTATGTTCTAGCATAGGTATATGGTAGCCATTACCGAAATGACAAGGTCATAAGGGATGGTTACACATTGATATGATATGATATGATATTACAAATCCTTCTACAATGACTGGGTCGTAAGGAAGGTGTCCATCCACTAAAATGATGGGGTCGTAAGGTGTGATGTAGATTACATTTGGCAAGTAATCTTCTCCTACTGATGGGAGGTCTTCATCTGACTAATTCATGTAATAGCTCACATGAGTTTGATTTGTCACTTGTAGTCCATTCCCACTATATATGAGTATTATGACATGTCATGCATCATGAATTTTATGGCATATTGTTATACTACTTCTCTTGATATATATAACTCTTTCTGTATTATGTGCCCTTGTCATCTAACATTGAATCCAGGTTTGATAAGTCATATACATTACATGCCTGCATACTTGGTACATTCAAATGTACAAATGCATACATTCTCCTACATGATCTAACCATGTAGGAACTGAGGACTACCTTCATCCACCGTACAATGGCTAGCTTAGATCTTGAGATTCTTGTTGTAGTGAGTCCTATCATTCAAGGAAAAACCACCTTTCCTCTACCTATGGTGCTTTTTCTTGTGTTATTTACTTTGAGGGTGAGCCGGGAACATGTCTTGGCCCCTATCCTATCTTATTAATAGAGGAATTGTTGGACATCTTATAGACTCTTTGTGTTCATATGCTAAGTGTTGTATTCAGAAATTATGTTTATGGATATGACTACCTATTAGATATTGTTATGTCGATTGGCTATGAGTATTATGATGTGCTTTTATATTATGATGTGAAAGATCCTAAGTCTCGAATTTCCTCGATAGAGTGAGCGATACTTACCCATCCCTTTGTAATTATGTCACATGTTATGTGAATCCATGCTAATCCCTTTTCCTATGATATCTCCATAGCATAATTCCTAGTTTCCTGCCCCTTATAATATGTATCTACTATTTGTATACACTTCCAAACCGATGATGTGAATATAGATACTTTGAGACTTATTTAGGGACTCTCACGTTCATATTTGCCATGTCACTCTTGGGTCTAGGTTATGACAAGCTTGGTATTAGAGTACTGGATTTGTAAATGATCCTCGAAGTCCAACATGACGCATCGAGTAGAGTCCTAATCTTGGGTGTGAAGTGCACCATGCCTATGAGTGGGACGCTATGATGTCATTCTAAGAATTGTGTCACTTCTTCATGTCTTATGTTATGCCTTAGACAATATGTTTGGTTTCCTTATCCTGATGGTATCCTTGCTATATTATAGAAGATTCCCCCATGAAGAGCTCCCCCACCAAGGCCGACCCCGGTTAATTAGCGCCAAGCTCTACAAGGGCCTATGGAAAAGCCTATCTCTAGTGGTGAATTACGTACAACCTTTGTTATGCTTGCCCAACTGTTGACTACTCCGACTAGGAAGTCTAATCTTCCTCGAGATCCCACTCCAGCTTCTAGGGTGAAAGATTTTATTCGGATGAATCCTCCGAAGTTCTATGGGTCAAAGGCTGATGAGGATGTACAAGAGTCTATTGATGAGCTCACCAAGATGTTGACTGTTATAAGGGTGACTTCTAAGGAGAACATTGAGTTGGTGGCATATCAGTTGAAAGATGTAGCTCAAGTGTGGTACACGTAATGGTTGATGGAGAGGGTTTGTGGTAATGCTGTTAAATTGGGAAAAGTTTAAGTTTGCATTTCTAGATTGTTTCTTCCCTCTCAAACATAGGGAATCCAAGATGACAGAGTTTATCAACCTCAAACAGGGTGGTATGAGTGTGATGGACTATGCCCTCAAGTTCACAAAGCTCTCCAAGTATGCTCATATGCTTGTGTATAACCCTTGTGCAAGCATGCACAAGTCTATTTCTGGGATCTCTTACTTGAAAGAATGTCATACAGCTATGCTTATTTGGGATATAGACATCTCCAAGCTCATGGTATATGCTGAACAGATTGAAGGAGAAAAGCTCAAGGAGAATAGGGTGCATAATCCTCAGAGGGCCCATTATGATGGTAGATTCTCCAACTCCAAGGGTGCTAGTTATGGCCGCTTTGAATAGGGCTAATATTCTAATGCTCGGGTTGCTAATGCTAGGATGCCTCCTCCCAAGGCACCAATTGTGGACCATTGTTTCCCCAGTGTCACAAGTGTGGGAAGAATAATTTTGGTGCTTATTTGAAGGAGTTGGGTGCATGCATTTAGTGTGGTGACAAGAACCACAAGGTTACTGATTGTCCTAAGGTTTCTTAAAAGGGTCAAGGTCAAGCGGCTTAGAGTGTTCAAGGCCAGAAATGAGCTCCCCAAGGCGTTTCCCCAAGAAACAACAGGTTTTATGCTTTGCATGCTCGTCAGGAAGTTATGGAGGCTCTAGATGTTATGACTGATATGTTAAAAGTCTTTGATTTTGATGCTTATGCATTACTTAATCCAGGTGCAAATTTATCTTTTGTGACTCCTCTGTTGGTTGTTAAGTTTGGTTTGAATCCTGAAATTTTGAGAGAGCCTATTTTCAATCTATACTCCTGTGGGTGATTCTGTTGTTGCTCATAGAGTTTATCAGGTTGCCTTATCTCTATTTTGCATAAAGTCTTCTCGTGCGATCTTGTGGAACTTAATATATTTGATTTGATGTGATACTTGAGATGGATCAGTTGCATGTTTCATATGCCTCTATAGATTGTAGAACCCTCAAAGCCAAGTTTCAAGTTCCAAATGAGCCCATTCATGAATAGAAGGTTAGTGACTCCGCTATTGAAGATCAGTTTATTTCCAACCTTAAGGCCTAAAAAATTATCTTGAAGGGGTGTATCTATCATATTGTGAGGGTCAATATGTGGAGCCTGAGTCACCTACTCTTGAATTAGTTCCAGTGGTGAATGAATTTTCGAATGTGTCTCTCGAAGACTTACCTAGTTTTCCGTCCAAAAGGGAAGTAGTCTTTGGCATAGATCTTCTCCCGAATACTCAACCTATCTCTATTCCTCTTTATCATATGGCACCAGCGAAGCTCAAGGAATTTAAAGATCAATTGAAGGATTTGTCAGAGAAAGGCTTTATTAGGCCAAGTATATCTCCATGGGGTGCTCTAATTTTATTTGAAAGAAAGAAAGATGGATACCTTCGCATGTGCATTGAATTATATGCAATTGAATAAGGTAAATATCAAGAATAAGTATCTATTGCCAAGAATCGATGACTTGTTTGATCAACTTCAAGGGGACACCTATTTCTCAAAGATTGACCTCAGTTCTGGTTATCATCAATTGAAAGTTAGGGAGTATGATATTCCCAAGATGGCTTTTCGGATTAGGTATGGGCACTTTGAAATTTTAGTAATGTCATTTGGGTTGATTAATGCTCCGGTCATGTTTATAGATCTTATGAATCGAGTGTTCAAGCCATTCCTTCACAATTTTGTGGTTGTCTTCATTGATGATATCCTTATTTATTCCCAAAGTGAGCGGGAGCATATGGATCATTTGAGGTTTGTTCTTCAAACTTTGAGAGAGAAGAAGTTGCATGCTAAGTTTAGCAAATGTAAGTGTTAGTTAGATCTTTGTTATGTGGTGTCCGGTGATGGTATTAAGGTTGACCTGAAGAAGACTGAGGTCATGAAGAATTGGCCTAGTCCATTGACTCATTCAAATGTTCAAAGTTTTCTTAGGTTGGCTGGTTATTATAGAAGGTTTGTTGAAGGTTTCTCATCTATTGCATCTCTATTGACCAAGTTGACTCAAAAGAAGGGCAATTTTGTATGGTCGGATGAGTGTGAGAAGAGTTTATAGATTTTGAAAGATTGGCTTACATTTGGAAGTTGACTCAAAAGAAGGCCAAGTTTTTATAGTCGGATGAGTGTGAGAAGAGTTTACACATTTTGAAAGATCGGCTTACATTAGCTCCTGTTTTGACTTTACCGGATGGCTTAGATAGGTTTGTGGTGTATTATGATGCTTCTCAGATTTGTGGGATTATCGCACGGTTTACAAGACTCCTAGTGGTATATCTCCATATCAATTGTTGTTTGATAAATTTTGTCATCTTCCTGTGGAGTTAGAGCACAAGGCATTCTAGGCTCTGAAGAAGTTGAACATGAAGTGGAGTGAAGCCACTAACCTTAGACTAGACTAAATCAATAAGTTGGATGAGTTTCGCCTTCATGCTTATGAGTGTGTAGCACTTTACAATGACCAGATGAAGTTCCAATATGACAAGCCCATTAAACTACGAAGCTTCAGCATTGGCAACAAAGTTTTGCTATACAACTCCAAGTTGAGGTTGTTTCCAGGTAAGCTTAAATCAAGGTGGTCTGGCCCTTTCAAAATTTCCCAAGTATTCCCACATGGTGAAATAGAACTAAAGGCCGAAGGCAGGCACAAATTCAAAGTTAATGGATTAAGGGTGAAGCAATACTTAGGTGTTCCAGGTGAGTCTCTGTGAAAGAGGAAATGTAGCTTCATGAAGTCTAAGTAATCAACACAGTTGTGTCATGCCACGATGTTAAATGAAGCATTTTATGAGAGGTAACCCATGCATTGTAATAGCTAAATGTATTTTCAAAAAAACTTATTTATTTATTATGTCATCAAGTTTTACTTTGTAGTTGCAGATGTGGACAAATGTGATGAAATAGGATCAAGGCACATCTCAAGGTCGCTTGTACAGCCAATGGAGTGTGAGATGGATCATCTAATGCCTCGTGGACGTCAGGCATTGACAACCATGCTAAGGACATGCCTATATCACCTAGCATGGGTCGTGTAACCTAGCATGCTTCATGTTGGGTTACATGGCCTAGCCAGGTGCAATATTTCTTCAAGGTTAGGCTGACATATGGCCCAAATGGACGATGAAATGTGACACAGGCTGTGAGGCCATCAATGAAAAGGGAGTCGAGTCAACCCAATTGACCAAGGGTGTTAGAAAGCCCTTCGTTTATCCCCACACACCCTATGTCTTATTCTCTTTAATTTTTCTACTTTCTCATGCCCCCTCTCTCACACGTACCAAATTCTATTTCCTTGGTCACGAAAGGTAAGTTAATTTCATGATCCGTAGCACAACTCTTAGTTTGGGTGTCCATTTTCCAAGCAAGTTATCCACCCACATTGTTCTTCATCAAGTAAACACTCATGTTCTTCATCTTCTAGTATGGATTTTAGTGTGCATGTGTTAAATCATGCTTGAAATTAATTCTTTCTTCATTTAGAGTGCCTAATTGCATGTAATTTTTGTTAGGTATTGCATGGGGGGAGGGGGGTAAAAACCACCATTGTTTAGTGCTTAAAGTATTGTCCATGGAGTATAGTGAGTCTAGTGTCTTTAACCTTTTTCTCTTCCCAAAAATTTGTCTTTTCTATTGTTGAATGTGTGAGTTAGCAGTGGGTACTTGATATTTGCGTTAAAATGCTCGCCTTTCTCGGGGGATATGGGCCATGTCGAGTCCCATACATGAGCTATTGGTCTTTGTGCAAGTTGAGGGACCTATCATGGTTCCCCTCATGGTCCGTTCACTTTTTCACGGCCTATGTAAGGTGTCCCGTGGTGGGGCCCTTCACACACACAACCTAAGTCCATTCTCATGGAACATTACATGGTCTATTTTATTTCACGGGCCATCTGGGCCTTCCGTCTGGATGAAAAATTCATGTCACACCAATTCCCTTGAGACATACCACCATATAGTCTGTGTAACTAATCAAAGCCTGTGCGAGAGTTTAGTCCAGGTGACTATTGTTGTACTCATGTGTTCTTCTATCTGGTTTTGTTGTAATTGAGTTCCTACACTTTCCTTAAGTGCCATTTTCCTATGATAGATGGGGGACACCACTCTTAAGGGTTATTGTCACTTTTTTGGCACAGGGGAAGTTTGAGTACCTGTTAGTGCATAACTTGCTTGTTCTAAAATTTATAACCATTTTTCTCCATTGTTGATACTTGCAGGTTTTATGGGCCCACATCGAATGTCATCTCAACCTAAGAAGGAGCCTAGGTCACGTGTCCATTATTCTCCAATAGTATCTTCTAATCAACAAACTAGGAGTGACTTAGGCGATGACTCCACGGGAGTGTCTGAGGTCCGATACACTAGAAATATCTCTCCTAACTCCCTTCGCACCACACAGGCTCATGCAGCTATCTAGGCCTTAGCCCCTGAATCTAAGGAGGGAGTTCCTTAGAGAGAGTTGAGAAGGAGGAGGCTGCCCCATAGCAAGACAAATAGTCAAATGTCCATGAGAGTGACCAGCAACACTATGATGCTCAGGTCAATGAGTTCGACCTCTAGGATTATGATGATGAGGCTATCCATTATGCAATCTCCCGAATGATAGATATTGAAATAGTGCAGTGTCTTATAGTATTATTGCACTCCCAATGGACACTCCCAATCACTAAAGAAATTTTCACTAAGGGGCTTACCAAGGGCTCTGGGGGTTTCCAATGGCAGGTTATTATTCCTGAGGTTCGGGTGATAATAGATCAACTTGACGGGATGCCTAATATCAAAGCAGTGTTTGACTCCTATCAGTTTAGCTGGATGGCACAACAACCCGGACACTATGGTCCTACAATAATTATGGAATTCTACTCCTGCTATGCCGCTAGTTTGTTGAAGTCAGTAGATGGTGGAAATTCTAAAAATTTGAAGAAGCAGTTAGTCCTTCAATTGGACTTACTTGATCATGTTGTTGTACGGGTTGCATGGGTGGATATTTCTGAGACCACCATAAACAAGTTCCCTTTTGGCCCACACTATAAAGCCCCACCAGACGGCTAATATACTGCTAGACAATAACAGGTCACTAATGAGGAGCAAATTTTAAATCCAATTTCCTAGGCTACTATATTGATGTAGATCCTGGAGCACATTGCCCTATAAGGTGCTGAAGCAACTTGGGTCATAGACCCCAGAATACTAATTGCAAAAGTTTTTCTTACCTTTGTCGCCAAGTTTTGGTGGTCAGTGGTACATTGCAGGCTGCAACCCACTGGTAATGACAGCACGCTTCAACTATTGCAGGCCTCATTGGCAGCTTGCCTTATTGTTAAATATAGAGTGAACATTGTCTGGTTCATTGAAAGGAAGATATGGGATCGGGCATTGACTGATAGAGTTGGAATGCCCTTCCTATGTCTGATTTTGGCCCTAGGTAAAGAGGTCCATGTCCCTACCGCCCACTATTTGGACTGAAAGATAGTTCCCAACAACGTGGTCAATGTTGCACTAATTAAAGATGTGAACAACCCTCTCCATCAGACAAGGGCGTACAAGCTAGGTGGTTTAGTGATTTTTATCGAGGTTGCCCCTAACAACCCTTGCCTTTTGAAGGATTCGCCACTATCCCATAGTCCGGCGAGGCTTCTAAGTAGCAAAAGGTTAGTGGTGCACTACCTCAGATGCAGCAGGAGTATGTCTATGTCCCATATGAGTTTCTTTCTCGGTTAGTCTCGAACTAGCGATAGACTAGGGCCATTGTTAATCAATTGGTAGAGAGGAAGCCTTATGTGGTCCAGTCTCATATGCACCAAATAGAAGAGTGACTCTAGGCTGAGCTTAGAGGCCAATTTGGCACCCTCCAAAGTGAAGTTAATACTTTGGAGGAGTACTTTCATAGTATGTTTAGTAGTCTCTCAGCGGAGGAGGTGACAAATATTATGCAGTCAGTGATAGAAATAAAGAACCAAATTACCCAATTGACTATCTAGTACAACCCCACTACCCCTACCCCATCTCCAGACTCATTGATAAGCCTTTTCAATGCTCCAGCAATGGCACCACCTCTAGGTAAGGCGTGGGGTATTCCACCCGCCGTAACTACCGCACCGATGCCAGCTGCTAATGAGCCCAAGCGAAAGAAAAAGTGCAAGAGGTGTATTCAATGGGGAGAAGAAGAAGTTGTGAAAGGCAATGAGGGACCGACATGGAGCAGTCGCCGAACAGGAGGTAAGGGAGCGGTGCACACTGGAGGCAGCAAAGGTTGGAGCTTCCGAGAGCATTTTTGGACCCACCATGATGTTCGATGATACAGACCATCCTTGAGGGTCCAACCCTAATGATTTGACTAACACCTAGGGCATCCCAAGTATGCTATACTCCCTATTGTACTTTATTTCTAGTTATGATACAGTAAGGGCACTATACTGTCTTTTTGGAGGGGGTAGGGCATCCTACCACTTGGGAGTTCTTTTTGCCATATTTTTTTCTCTCAAGTGTTCTATCTAGTAGAACTGGCATGTTTAGGTTGTATTGTTTGTGTAGATATAAGTATTTATAGGAGTTTATAATAACCCATATTTTTTGTAAAAAAATGCCCCAATTTAAAAATGTTTCAAAATGCTTGTATGTGCATGCATCCCTTCTGACTAACTTGTATGATTCTTGGAAAGCATTGCATACATTATATGGTTGGCATCTTGATTAATGAAGCATAAATATATTGATTAGTGTTGACTAGTGTATGATATGACACGTGTCTGTGAGCTTATTTGTTTAATTCGATTAATGCACTTGTGAGCTAGAACTTGCCTGGTTAGTCCCATTAAGACAATTGAATGATTGGATTGGGATGTAGTCGTAGGCCATTTTTATTCTGAAGTAACTTAGCCTAAAAGTCTACCAACCAAATTAAATTGTTCCGTTTGAATCAAAAGTTGAGCCTAACTAACCAATTTTCTTTGTAATCACCCAACTCACCTTCCTTATCTATTTGCAGATTGTTACTTTGGCCATGGTCTGTCCAAGGACATTGTGAACCTCTGCTTAGGCCAAAAGCCTAAGATGAGGGTGGCTTATATTGGCCCTTATCCTCTGAAAGACATTGTGCACCTCAACTCTAGCCAAAAGCCGACGTTGAGGGTCGCTATTGTGAAAAAAGCAGAAAAGTTAAGGTATGAAAAGAGTCAACTGAGAAGAGGAGAAACAAAAGTTTAGGGTATGACCATGAATAAAACAAAAGTGCAAAAAAGAAAAAAGGAAAAGAATGGATTAAAATAGAAATCACTCCCAACGACAAAGGAAGTTGAAAGAATAGGGGCAATAAGAGTTTAGACAACTAAAAATAGAGGGCTAAGCCAAGGTAGTTTCTTGGAGGGGCAAACTAGTCACTTTGATCCTAAATGTACCTCGCCCTAGCCCGAGCCTACATTAAAAGCCGCAAAAGTCCTAATGTGATCGTAAAAAGTTCATTCAAGATTCAAGGTGGTGAAAATAAGGGCAAGCATATGCTCTATACTTGTGTGTCAGCTGAAAATCATTTGTGAAAGTGAGTGTCTAAATTCCAGTCTCTTGTTTGCATTCATATACTGTATGTGAGACTTTTTTGTAGTGAGGGCACTATCCTTGCACTGATTGATTGCTAATACAATTGGTTCATCTTTGTTCTCGATCTTATTTTGGCCGACGGTACATGGTAAGATGTTTGCCTTGATCTATGTAGGCCTGTTTAGGATGTAAGCACATTTTAAGCATGCTTTCTGGATATATATATGTCATGATTGAGGGGTTACTCATAACTCCTATTGAGCACTTGTATTTATTCATTGTTTTGTTGAATATTCATTGCTTGAAGACAAGCAATAATTCTAATTAGATGGTGTTGATGAGTCATGAAAATACGACTCTTATAACGCTTTAAACATAGAATTTTTGCGGGTTCTCAAGCAATTTTTTTGGTTTGATATTTTGTTTTATGTTAATTTGTAGGAAAATGGACAAGGCATGGTGATTTGGGTGAAATGTAAGAAAAGAACTAAAAAAGGAGCACAAGCGCTGACACATGGAGGCTACCATGGCCCGTGTAGCATCACACGGACTGTGAGAGGCTGCGTGGACCTGACCTAGGGACATTAAAGCAAAACATAAAGTGAAGTGAAGTACCATGAGTGCTCTCACAGCCCATGATGCACTAAACAGACTGTGAGGTCAGTCGTGGCCTCACACTTAGCATGCCAGGAGGCGAAGGGAACAATGGAAACTAAGGCAAGTCCGACAGTACTTGTCATGGACTATCAAAGCTCATACAAATCATGTACACCACCATGAAGTATATGTAAATTGTGAGAAGTATCATCAAAAATCAAAGAAATCACTCAAGGGGAAGTCCATGTGACACTCCACGAGCCATATGACTTACCACGGACCGTGAAGAAGACCGTTGTGCTGAGGACGAAGCAGACAGTGATGAAAATTTCTAAGGTAAGGGTCAGGGACAATTCTCATGGACTATGAACCCTTACCCCAGCCCATGATGGCCATTAAAGAAAATGTGCAATGATTGGAAGCCCAATACAACACCACAGACTATTTCATGGTCCGTATGAAGCCTTACGGGCCGTGTCAACACCTTTACCCATATCGACGCCTATCTTCCTATTTTTAGTTGGATAGGGTTTTCCCTTGTATATTCTATTTTATTTTTAATTTTCATTGATTGCTGGAGACGAAAAGTGATGAGAGGACACTATTTCACGCTTAATTACATTGAAATCTTGGATTTTGATCTTCTCTTTGAGATTTTAATCTGTGTATTCATTACTTTATCAATAGTAAACTCTTCATCATGATTTCTTTATCTTATTGTGGGTTATTTACATTGAAGATTCTAGGCTAAACCCACAACTAGGGTTGTGGGACCATGACAACTCAATAAGATAGACAAATTTAGGGTAAATCTCGGGATTGGCTATAGTATACATTGTAGTGTTCTTCACTTTAATTTCTTCCTTAATGAGTTGATGCATTAAGGGTATGCCTATACTCACTACTTTCCAAGGAAGGGTTTAGTGATTAGAAAAAGAACTCTACAATAGAATATTCGAGGTTAATAACCTAGTCTAAGTACTTGAGATCGGAAGGTGAGAGTATTCTGGGGTCCATAGCAGAGGTTAAGAATATACATTCTGAGACTAGAAGATGAGGAATGAAACATTTCTAAGAATGACCGGGAGGTTAATTAGATGTTAAATAACTTGTTTGACCATGTATACATAATCATGAAAGGGTTTATTAAAAATATTTGTCTATCAAGTTGGGCATCATGGGGAAAACAATCCTAGTTTCTAATTAATTGTTTGAAATCCAGTATTTACTGAAATCCTGTCATCATTTTACTTAAATAGTTCCCAACATTAAACCCCTATTTACTTTATACACTTATGTTTTGGGAATAGATATTACATCTGAATATTCTCATGTCTTTCCTTTGGGGTCGGCCTCAACTCTTGTTGAGTTCTATATTTGATCAACAACCGATTTACTAGTCCTTTTGGAGTGTAAATTTGGGTGTATCACATGTCAACCGTGTCATGCTATGAAAAATCTTGTAGGACTCCCAAGACTCCCGATGTGTAAGTAACTATATGGCTTTGTGTATGGCAACTTTAGGATAGCGTCAGCTTAAGCCTAAGAAAAGGACCAAAGAGCAGATAATCAGAGGTGTTTTACCTGTCCAAAATCATATATCTTCCAAGCCAATAAAAGTGATAACCGCCAAGGAAACTATGTTCCAACCCACTAGTAATGTGACAATCTCATGTCAAGAGTCATGGTGCCTAGTCAAAAGCACAATATTAACATTTCGAAGAATATAGCAAGTTTCCTAGTATCAAATAGGTTTAGAAAATGTACAATGACTAATAGTTGTATATATAGATATATGTCACAGAACAATACAAAATCATGTCAAACAAAAGATAAGTACATCACAACCTAGCCAGCCACAAGTACTCAGAACAAACATGGATAGTCATAGTTGTATCACAGGTATCCAGAAGAAACCTGGCTATCAAAATCATATATACACAAGAACAAGTCCACAACACAAAGTAGAGTTAGTAATCAGTCTCACAAGCTATCACATATTAGTAGCAGCAGTCTTCACATGTATACAAACGAGAGTCAAGCAAAGTATACATACCTATCACATAGTATAAGCCTATGTCTACCCTTTACCACAACATTCCGTCGTTTAACAGTGCTAGAGTTCAACTAATATAATTGCTACAGCTAATACAGTACTCAATATAGTGATTACCCTCCCACATTATCATATATAACACATATCCAGTCAAACTACCCTATATACAACACATCCACACCTTTCAGCTCAATCAAAAAACATTTCAGCTCAGTCTAAGGGTTAAAGAAGCCTAGCCTACTAGGAAGGCGGTTCCTCGCGCTCCCGATTAGTCTACCTAAGTGTTTTACTTTTATAAGTGACCCTAGATGCTGCTCACTTATCAAAACATGAATCATAAGGCCAATATGGCTGATTTGATGTAAAATCTTAAGAATCGAGGGGAAATATATCAATTATGACTAAAATGGGGGGAAATGGGGCCCACATCCAAAATCCCAAACTAACCCCCGTAAAATGATCTCTATGTGACCCTTAGTCTATAGTTAGAAATTAAGCACAAAACAAGTCCTTGAGCCAAGAAAAACAACCCAAAAACAAGGTTATCTGTAAAACATTTACATACAAAACTTCTCAATCAAATTTCAAAAAAATACAATAAACTTATACGGGTTCAAACATACCATAGCTTTTCTCTTGGAAAATATAACAAATTCGACCCTAATTTCATTCAATTCAAATGAGAAATGATTAAGATATCGTAGCATAAAGAATTCAGCAATTTATGATAGTATAACCGGTTAAAACTGCAATCCTACCTCGAAATTGAAATCTGACTATCCCATGGCGTTCCTTATGAAAATCTGTACAACCTATCCTTTTGAATTACAAACAAAGATGTTATGTAGCTAAATTTGTTCCTTGGGGAAGTTTTGGCCTCATGCTATCTGAGACTACATTTTAAAAGGAGGCACCACCCTAGCTAAGTCATGCGTAAATGCAGGCATGCAGGTGCAAACACGGCCCTTGGCATGTTCCAGGTCTCCGCGAATGCGAGTAAGGGCATCTCAAATGCACGCCTATAGCATGCTAGGCCACTGCAAATGCAGCCCTAGCTTCCGTGCACACATGAAAGTCTCCACAAACTTGGAGGTCTTGCTTTAGTTGTGTTGTACCAGCTAAGTTAAAAAGTTCACCAGGGCAACACCGGCCCATTTGATCTCAGTTTTACGTAAATAAACATTGTAACCATATAGATTTTGACATTTTGGATCCAACAGTATGCTCAGAATTCCCAACGGAGCCTCCCATAATAAAATTAGGGGCCCCACTTCTTTTTGGCTAATTTTAGCTAAAAGAACTGGAAGGGTCAAAATGCACTCGAAATTCCTCGTCATCTGACCAAAGGTCACTCCAGGCTATATTCAATGTCTCAGAGCTGACCACACCACCAAAATTCCATTTAGAGCACCTTAACATAGATTTTTACAAAAAATCACTGTTTTAACTTTCAATTGAACTAATTTTGCAATTTCAATCTTAAATTAATATCGAGACCCCCAATCATCGGATCAACCACACTCCTAGCCTAATTTGGTTGTTCCAAAAATTAATGGAACTGTCAGAATTTTATTTCGAGGCTATTTACTAGGAATTTATCAATAACCTCATTTTTACGGTTATAACTTCCTTTTTAGCTCAAAACTCATGTAAATCACAACCAACTCTGCCAACAACCATACTAACAACCCCAATAAGTCACAAATTGCCTGAGGTCACTATGTAGATGCTCAAATTAATAATATAATGGCAGGAACATAGAAATGATTTGGAAGGTCATTATAACATCCCCCACTAATAAAACTATCATCCTTGAAAGTCAAGATAAAGTCATACCTGATGACTCAAATAGGTAGGGGTACTGCTCTTGCATATGTACCTCAAACTCCCAGGTAGCCTCCTTGACTGGTCGGTGACGCCATTAAACCTTAACTATCGATATGGACCTAAAATGTAACTGTTGGATATCCCTAGCCAGAATAGCTACCGACTTCTCAATAAATGTTGAATAATCATCTAACTCAACTGAATCATAGCAAAGCACATGCGAATCATTTGGAATATATAGGCACAACATTGATATATGGAAGTTGGGATGTATAGTAGAATAAGCTAGAGGTAGGCCTAACTCATATGCAACTGGCCCGACCCATCTCAAAATCTCAAAATACTCGATTTAGTAGGCCTAAACTTACCCTATCTACCAAACTGCATAGCCCCTTTCAGGGCCGATGCCCTCAAAAACACTATTTATCAAACCTCAAGCCTAAAAAAATGACGTTTATGGTCAGTATAGCTCTGGTACTGTCTCTAACCTATCCTCAGTCTATCTTGGATATCTTGAACTCTGGCTAAGGCATCCCGCAATACATTTATATTGTAAAAACCCAACTCTATAAACTAAAATCACCCAATAGGAATTAGGGTCTATTTTTATTTTTTGTGGAATAATGAATTTTTGGATCA
>DF365544.1:0-24919 GCA_000787875.1 Solanum virginianum
TAGGTTTATGGTGGTTTTGGTGATGGTAATATGGTTCGTTCCCTAATAAGGTAGTGCATGTGAGTCATTCGAGGGTAGTACTACAAGTTTAAAGAAGAAGGTTAGATGTTAAGTAGGAGAGGTGGGAATTTTAGGTGATAAGAGGTTTCCTTCCTAGGTTGTGTGGTATCGGGTGATAGTATTAGGGTGGACCTTAGTAAGATGAAGATGATTAGACATTAGCCTAGACCTTTGACTTCATTGGATATTAGGAGCCTCTTGGGTTTAGTCGGCTATTTCCAGAGATTGTGAGTAAGTCCTTTTCTATTATTGCTCATATGGCTTAGTTGAGCCAAAGTAAGGCCAATGTTGTGACCGATGTTTTGAGTAGGGTGATTTGATAGATCTTGGGGTTGCTATCGCTTGTGTTAGTCCTTTGTCTTAGTAGGATTCATAAGTGTGTCTCGGATGATTGCATGAGTCTATTGTGGCTAGTAGGGGTCTATATGGGTTGCCCCATGTTCTTGTTGCATAGAGTCTTGTCTTGTGATCTTGATTGACCTTAGCCTGGTAGGTTAGAGGTCTTGAGGTAGTTTGGCTACATGCATAGCATACTTCTAATGAGTGTAGAACCCGTAAGGTTGTAACATGATGGTTAAGGATGGTTAATCTATTTAGAAAGCTACAATGGGTTAGTCGCTTCTCTAAGGTTGAGGGTAGGTGATATCCCTAAGTGTATTTTTGGACTAGGAGTGAGCATTGTTAGTATTGATAGAGTTGTTTGGTGGGCTTATGATCGGTGGTGTTGTGGGTTTCTTGAATAGGGTCTTAAAACCCTTCCGTGATATGTTTGTGGTGGTCTTTAGTGATGAAGTATTGATTTGTTTAGAGCTTGTGAATCATTTGGGGGTAGTGTTGCAAGTCTTGGAGGATGAGAGGTTGTTTGCTAGATATGACATGTGTGCATTGTGGATAGCAAGAAGGTGGTTAGAATTCATTAAGGATTAAGAAATGAGTGTGCATTATTTTTTCCGGTAAGGCTAGTTTTATAGTTGGTACTCTAAAAAGGGTGCCTATGGGTAGTCTAGTGTTGTGGTAATGGTGGTAAAGAGGTGACTAGTGGATTCCATAGGTTGGCTAAGTAGGGAGTAGGTTGAAGGAAGTTGAGAATGGTAATATGGTGTTCTTGATGGTTCCAAATCTTCTTAGGGCAAGAGGTCTAGTTTAAGCAAGGCCTTGATCCCGGCTTGTTATAGTTGGAAGTTTTGTCTGAAGAGATGAATATTGGAGGTTGTCTTCCAAGGGGAAGATGGTGGCTCATGGAAACAAGTGGAATAGGTGTGGTAAGGTTGACAAATGATTTATGGTTGTGATGTCTCTTTAGAGTGTAGAAGAAGTTGGTAAGGTTGCACATATATGGGATTTGCCTAGGGATATATGATTATGGTTTATCCGGTTTGTTAAGCTTCTAGGTTAAGGGGATGCATTGGTGACTCTAGTGGTATAGAACTCTTTGAAATTGTGGGTGATGTGGAGGATAAGTTGACTTAGGACAAGGTCCCGGTGGAGGTGTGGATGGATGAGTAAAGAAGTTGGCTAATATCGATGTGGTGTTCGTCAAGACCCTATTGGTGGAGTCGTCCATTCATAAGTGTCTCTCGGGGAGCTGGTGCAGGCATGAAGAAGCAATATCCATACCTCTTTCATTCTATTTAAGCTTATGATAACACATCAAGTCCTTTTCTATGATTTCAAGTCTTACGTTTCAGTCCTTATGCCATTCATATATATTCATGTTAAGTTGGCAAATTTATAATGATTTTACACTTATGTTGAGATTTTGAAAATACTGCTTTAAATGTGTTGTTGCATTCTTATTGGGGCTGAATTAGTCATGACTACTTCTATCATGTATGTTTCTTTTACATTCAGGGTGTAATGTTGCATTCATATTGGGGCTGATTTGTTCATGATTACTCTTTTCATGTACGTTTCTTTATCATTCGGGGATGAATGTTCCCAAGGTGGTGATATTGAAACGACCATAAAAAGTGCCTAAAAATGTGCCTCAGAATGCCCAGAATTTTAATTTCCATATATCTCAAAATTTGTTTGTTATTTCAAAAATCTGATTTCATATTCTTTTTTAGGGGGTTAAAATTAGGGGGAAAAGGGTCCAACCCCAATTTAAGAGAGAAGAATTAGCAATTACAAAAATTTAAGAATGTAATTTCTAGAATGGTTTCTGCGTTTGGGGTTTTGTGCATTTTTTGTTTTTCAGGTCCAAGGCATTGGGCCTTGGGCCTAAGGGTTCCCATACTTTTTTTTACGTATACTTAGCCTTATTTCACCCTCATATCATCCTAAACATTTTCCAATACACACTAAAACACTTAGTCATATTTTCACTCCCAAACTCAAGTCCCAAACCCTCATCCCAAGCTAAGGTTATGCTTCAAGGTTCTTCTTCAAGCTTCAAGTCTCCATCTCCAATTTTCATAAAGTTCATCTCCAAGCTAAGGTATGTGGGTTTCTTTCATGGGTTACTTTCATCCATGATACCCAAGCCTTCTTTTACTCAAATTGCATGATATAAAGTTGATTTACAAATGGGTCTTGATGATTATGAAATTCACTGTACACTATGTTAAAGCTATGTAAAGTTGTGACTATTTTTCTATGGTTTGAGCTATAAATCTTTGATCTATTGTAAGACTTGGGAACGTATTTTGATGTATATTGCTTGAGGGTGTTGTAAGGTGCTGATTGATGGTTTTACAATGGATTTTCTTGCATGATTTCATCTCTATATTTCATGGTTTTATACTAGCATTGCACACCCTCAAAGTGTTTGATAAAATGTCCGGATATGGTTTCTTGAGGAGTTGCAGGTCCAAAGCATGAGACATGATATGAATGACTATATAATAAAGTAATGATTTTATGTATATGATAAATTATATATAAAGTATTGCATTAGACCATGCCCAATTCGGGGGGACAAAGAACCCTGTATAACCTAGATGAGAGTTTGTACTCATCAACATAGGGAAGGGTTTGTACTTCTCCACCTGGTGATGGTGCAACATCATCACTAACATAGATGGTGGTTTGTACTCATCAACCTATGGAAGAGTTTGTACTTTTCCACCATGGTGATGGGGCGGCATTATCACCAACCTAGATGGGGGTTCGTACTTATCCACCTAAGTGATAGGGTGACATCATCACTAACCTACCAAAGGGTTGTACATTTGGAAATCTAGCTTGGTCTCTTCTACACATATGATATCCTATAAGAACATGAGTTACTTAAGCATGTTATATTTATGCATTGATCATACATGTCATATTGTTAAATTATGCCTATTGCCTATTGTTATGCATTTTGATTATAATGTCTATCTCTTGTTGCGTTGCATCCTACATACTTAGTACATTCAAATGTACTAAAGCATACTCTATGCCTACATGATGTCACTATGTATGAACCGGTGCCTAAGTTGATCATCATTCTCCTCCACATGCCTAGTTCTGTGCTATTCAAGCTAGTTGGTGAGTCCTCCACTTCGGGGAATTTAGTCTATGTTTCTCCTATTATGTATTGAGACAATCTTCTTTATTTGCCTATTTTGACTATAAGGGTGCACCCGGTTGCTTTTTCTTGGTCCCCACTCTTATCTATGTATTAGAGGTGTTATTGGACAAGCTATGTATCTATGATATGAGCCTTTTGTCTCTTGATTATGATATTACGCAAGCTTATCCCCTTGGTCCCCTTCCCCTTGTTTTCTGAACTTTTACATATTACTTAAGTATAAATCTCTCTCCCTTAGTCCCAGTTCCCCTTGTTTATGTCTCTTTGTTGTTTCATATTGCTTTTGCGAACAAGGATGTGCAATGATATATTGTGAGGCCTCTTTGGCGTTCCTTCCGGATCCCCATTCGCCGGTCACATCTAGGCCCTAAGCTTGTGTCGAGACAGGTCTCGTAGACCTCTCAACACTTAGAAAGATTCAGAATCTTACCCGAGTTCCACGGACCCTATTCAAGACTCGTAGTTTGATCTACTAGTCGTGAAGTTGGCTCGTGGACTGAGTGCACACTGGTTATGCTCACTGGAAATCTCTATGAGATAGGGTTATAAGTCATAAAGTGTAATACGATTCGTAAGTCCATTCGTAGAAACTGTACCTGATGTATCTCTCAGTAAAATCTGTTGTCTTTGTCTTTTACCTGTATACTCTCCATAAAATTTACTTGCACCCTATATGCAACAAACCCAAAGTGAAAAGTAGCAATCAAAACATAGTCAAACAACTAGCTAAGAAACCAAAAGCTGAAAAAAAACTCAAAACTAAGCTAAAACATCAAAAATCCTTAGGTTTCCTCCCATGTAGCGCTTGATTTAATATCGTGGCATGACATAGCTAGCTTGAGTAATCAGACTTCTTCAAGCTCTAGTGCATCATTATTACCAAATTCTACCTCCTTTTTGGAGCTTGTTATCATGTCTCTTCGAATCTGATCTAGTTGTGCTGACACAAGTCTAAATTGACTGTTGAGTCATTGAATGGCCACAGAGTGTTAGTCCACTCTGAGGTTGATCTTAACAATGTCAGACTTGATATCTTTCAATGTCTCATCTTGAGTATCTACCCTTTTTAATAACTGGTCAAACATCCCCTCAATTCTTGAGTTCATGTCTCCCATATCATAACTGTGCACAGAGACATTTGCTTGATTAGAACTCATATCAACAGTGCTTGCATAATCCATTAAATGTCTATTCCTAGGCTTCCACACATGGTTGGATTTGACTACCATGTTCATGTACTCAAGAATCTCTGTGACTGGTTCTCTACAAACTGAACCCCCAAAAGGGCGTCAACGCATGCTTGGCTATTGGTATCTAGAGCTCAGTAGAAGTTTTCCACCAGGATATTCCCAAGAATCTTATGGTCTTGTGTGTTCCTCAAGCATCTATTGAATCGGTCCCATGTGTCAAGGATTGAATCACCAGGGAATTACTTGAATTGATTTATCTGATTCACCATTTTGAGTCTGTTTGGTTTAATGAAGTACCTTGCTAAGAAAGCCCTTTGCAATTCTATCTAACTGGTGACCAGACCTTGTGGAAGCTCCAATAGCCATAATGCAACATTGATCATAATAGATAATGGGAAAACATGAATTCCCACAACATCTATAAACTGATTTTGTGTCCACATCACACTCTTACAAACAAATGCCATATTGTGCAAGTGGCTATGTGGATCCTCTGATGGTAGGCCCACTAATAATCTACAGTTTTGCAGCATTTGAAGCAACCCACAATAAACTCTGAACTTTGTATTAGCCGGAAATGGTGGAAACACAATAACCCCGATAACATCCATAGCCATAGGGTTCAACCCATATTGATTCCACCTGTAAGCATTATCATTGAAATCCCTAGGCTGTAGAATATTCTCCAAAGCAGGTGGGTTGTTATTCCGATTAGCATCATTAACATTTTGGTTCAAAGTTGCATTACTTGCAATGTTAGCATTTTCTTGGACCGTTCTTCTTATAATTCTTTGGATCTCTAGATCAAGTGGAGTTAAGAGATTACCTTACTCCTAGTGTTGGGCATACACTACTAGTATACCATGCAAAGAAACAAAAACAAAAAAAAAGTAAAATATAGGGGAACTAAGGATTAACACTTAAATTACAATTACTGGGGAATTCAATTATGTCTAGCCATATTCCCTGACAACGATACCATAATCTTTGATCATGCCCAAGTTACACCTTTTTTTTGGAGGATAAAGTGGTCATTGTCAAATATAAAACCTAACCAAGGTTAGCATTGAATCCTATAGAGAATACAAAGACTCATAACGAATTCACCAATATGCAATTGAAGTAATTAACAACTCAATTCCCTGAAGGGGGTTTGCAATGTTCAACAAGAAAATAACCTAAACTAACTAAAGAAAGAGACAATCAATAACGGAGAGTAACTTAGGAATTGTGTTTCCCATGATTCATCAGCTCAACATACCCGGATAACCCAATTTTTTATTACAGTATAGCATGTAGGATGGTAATTTAAATTCACTAAGCCATTTCATCAAAAGGTGAGAGGCGATTTTCACTATGTGACTTGGCCCATCTCCATAGTGTGCAATACTAACCATTACCTATAGTCCCAGTCAACCTCCACTTGGTCTAGTTTTGTTGATTAGACGAGAATATATCATCGAATCCTGTTAATTAATCTCTTTTTCTATTCATTACCACCTGGATCGGGAAGGTAACACTAGGCAAGTTCTAATGTTGAGTCGTGAAGTTGGCTCGTGGACTGAGTGCACACTGGTTATGCTCACTGGAAATCTCTATGAGATAGGGTTATAAGTCATAAAGTGTAATACGATTCCCACTACAAAATATGCAGAACGAAGAGAATTGATTAGTACATGTAAGTACCCATTCCAAGAATTACAAATTATCCAGGTTTATTTGGTTAGATCTTCATGATTGCCATAACCCCAAGTAGTGGATTTAGCTACTCATGCTATGGGTAGATGAAGAACTCATGAATTGAGAAAACATAATTAATCACTTACCCATTGAGTTGAAGATAAAAAATCCAAAATATATTGAGAATCACAAGATTTGAAGATACAATGAATCTACAAGTGTATTTTTCTCCAAGATTGAAATCTCCAAATACAAAACCCTAAAAGTACTTTCTTATGACATTCTTTAATGCACTCTTCTTAAAATTAACCTAAAAATTACTATTTATAGTATTTACAAGTAAGTCCTTAAAAATATAAAAATTGGTCTACCAATTTCTACGATAGGTATTTACGACTTGTCAATTGACTTAAGAGTCATAATCGGGGTCTCATGTTTAGCTCTTGAGATCTTGGTTTCACTGCTATGGATTATTTTACAATTCATTGACTGATTCACATGGTGAATCCTATCATCCAAGGATAAGCCAATTTCTATCTACCTAATATGTTGTGATGCTTTATGACTTTACTTTAAGGGTAAGCCGGGGACATGTCTTGGGCTCCATCCTATAATATGAATAAGAGGCATTGTTGGACATCATGTAGACTCCTGTACGGATTTGTGCTATGTCATGTTATTTTCTTATGGAGATTACGATTATGGCTATCTATTGAATATTGATGAATGATGATATTTTTATGATGAGGTGTGGAAATGTGGAAAGTCCTAAGTCCCATTCTATCCCCATAGCGTAAGTCATACTTACCCGCCCCTTAGTTATTATGTTCTATGTGGATCATGCTAATCCCTACCCTTATGTTATCCCTATAGCATGAGTCATACTCTACCGTCCCTTCGAACTATGTGTATATTTCTTTATTAAATGCTCTTGAACCAATGATGTTTATGTGGATGCTATGAGACTTGTTTGAGGACCCTCGGGTTGCTATTAGTCATGTCACTCCTAGGTCCTAAGACCGATTCGTTACAAGCTTGGTATCAGACCACTAGGTTTGTAAATGATCCTCAAAGTCCAACATGCCACATCGAGTAGAGTCTTATTTATCAGTGTGAAGTGCACCATAGCTATAAGTGGGACGCTACGATGATGTTATAGGAATCGTCTCAATTATTCATATCTTATGCAGTGCTTTGGATCACGCCTTAAGACTTTCTAACTCTGAGGATTTCCTTGATGCCTTATAGAAAATGCCTCCAAGAAGAGGTCCCCTACAAAGACCAGCCCCTATTGCTAAGGACCCAGTCGCTCTAGCTCCTATGGAGGTGCCTATTACTCTGAATGAGCTTCGCATTGCCCTGACTATTCTAGCTTAAGCCACGACTAACTAGGCTAGGCAGGCCAATCCTCCTCCCTATGCTCTAACACCGGCTACAAGAGTGAGAAAGTTTACCCGAATGAATCCTTCAGAGTTCTATGGGTCAAATGTTGAAGAAGATGCTCAAGGCTTTATTGATGAGTTCACTAAGGCGATGACTGTTATGGGGTGACTTCAGAAGAGAAAGTTGAGTTGGCCGCTAATTAGTTGAAAGATGTGGCTGATGTCGCCCAAGTTACACCTCTTTTTTAGAGGATAAAACGGTCGCTTTCAAGAAATAGAACCTAACCAAGGTCAGGGTCGAACCTATAGGGAATACATAGACTCAAGAAAAATTCATCAATATGCAATCCGAGTAGTTAAACAACTCAATTCCCCAAAGGGGTGGGGGATTTAGCAATAATCATTGAGAAATAAACTAATTGACTACCATGAGAGAAAAATCGATAGAGGAGAGCAACTAGGGTATTGTGTTTCCCATGATTCCCCAACTCAATATCCCCGGATAACTGAATCTTGTTTAGTGTATAGCATGCAGGACGATAATTTATGCTCACCAAGACCTTTGGTTAAAGTTGAGAGGTGAATTTAACTATGAGACTTGGCCCATCTCTGCACATTACTAACCATTACCTATAAGTCCCAGTACAACCTCCTCTTGGCCCAGTTTAGTTGATTACACAATAACACATTAATCAAATCCTATTAATTAATCTCTTTTCATATTTATTATTACCTTGGTCTAGTTAGTAACACTAGGCGAGTTTGAATGTTGGCCACCATCAGAAAATATGCAAAATGAAGAGAATTAATTAATACATATATATACACCTTCCAAGTATTGTGAATTATCCAGTTTTACTTTGTTAGTTCTTCATAGTTTCCGTAACCCTAGTTGTGGATTTAGCTACTCATGCTATGTGTAGATGAAGAAATTATGAATTGAGAAGACTAAATTAAACACTTATACAATTGAATTAAGATCAAACAAATCCAAAGTCAATGAAAATCACAAGCTTGAAGATTAAATTAGAAATCAAACTTAACTGAAAATCTTCACAGAACCCACTCTACAACTTGTAGAATCCTCTAAGACTCGCAGAGTGAAAATCACAAGCTTGAAGATTAAATTAAAGCAGTGTTTCAAAGACATTCTCAGACTTTTCTCTCTAAGAATATTGTGTTCTCTGAGTACAAAACCAAAAACTAAGCAAAACTGACGTGAAATCCTAAATATTTTGAAAAATAACCTAAAAACCTATTTATTATAATTAAAAACAAGTCCTAAACAAATTAGAAAAACTGGTCGGCAAACTCCACGAAAGAACTCTATGACTCATAGTGTCTTCTATGACTCATAGTCGGGTTCTTGTAATTAGGTATTAGAATTTTGCACTTCTCTTTTCCAACACCCCTTTATGACCGGTAAAGTCGTTTACGACTCGCAAAAGGGATTTCGTCTGATGAAATTCCTGCAAGTCCACTTCTCTTATCCTCAGGGAACGAAACGTGGTCTATGACTTATAAATTACTCCATGACTTATCTGCATGTTTGTAGACTTCAAGTTCATCAAATAGCCCCACACTAGAAATTCTCAAAAAACACTTTTACGACTCATAAAATGCTCTCCAACTCATTTAAGGTCTCGTATAACAGTAAAAATTAGTAACTTCTGCAAGTTTTCCTCAAATCATGACCAACCTGTAATCCTACCTAATCTAAACATAAAAACACATAAAACAACTAAAGTCGTATTTAGAACACAAAAAATTCTAATATTTAAGCATCAAAAGTGTTGTATTTTGGTAGCACATCAACACTCTCAACTTAAAAGTTTTGCTTGTCCTCAAGTAATGTACTTAATCTATATAGACAATACAGTAACACAAAAGCCTCAACTCAATGGCATACACACATACATTTCAGACTCAGATACCCACACTAACTTTTCAAAATAGGATCAGATAGCTATTTAGCAAATTGGTACTTAAGACAACACAACTATGAAAAGCAAGGATTATCAATAGTTCATAATCACTTTAGGACTTTCTTAGCTTATAACATAGGCGCAGAGGGATTTGGTATGATATTTTGGGAAAATAGTGACTAAAGACCCTCCTTGAACTGCATTTTTCTACACCTATACCCTACCAACTTAGCTATATTTACCTAATTCTCCCTTTTTCCTTATTCAAGCTCTTCTGGGTGCTTTCTTTTCATTTTTTCAGCTTTTTGCCTTGTTTTTACACTTTATTTTGCTTTTTAGCTCTTTCTAAGGCCTCTTTAATTTTTCTTACACCTAATACATGATTTTTTCTTTTTCTTTATATTCCTAACTAACCTTCCTCATTTTTGTGTTTCACCCTTACACTAGCCACCCTCAACTTAGGCTCTTAGCCTGTGTTGAAGTGCACACTATCCATCCTCTGAATAGGGCCACTTTTGGTAGCCAACTTCAACTTAGGCTTTTTGCCTTAGTCAAAATACACAATGTTCAAGGAAAGACCAGGGCCAAATTTAGGATTTTTCACTAGATAAGGCTAGGTTAATAAGGTGTTTTGAAAGAATGGGCACATTTTAGGCTAAAATATTAAGAACAAGGGATATATCATCAATTTGGCTGATTATTCTTAGGCTAAAGTGGACTATCTAAGAACAATGACCTAAGATCCTTTCCTAATCCAAATAATTTATAATTTAACTTAGAGTAATAGGGCAAGTTCTGAATTAGCACAAAACACAGAAATTTAGCAAATAATGCTCACACTCATATGGCATTGCACACATTATCAACAAAAGACTCACAAATCATGCTTCTTATTTTAATTTACCCTCACTTATTAGAATAGATATGGTCAAACACCTAAACAAGAATGTTTGCTATCTGACTACTAATAAAAAAATTTATGGGTATCATTTTTCAAAACAAAACACAAAAATATGCTATATGTCACAAGTATTGGTATTATATGCTACAAATATTATCTAAACATCCTAAACATGCCGGTTCAATAGAAAATATATATCCACAGAAAAAGAAACACAGGCAAGATAATCTCGAGATAAAAAATTGAGGTAGTTATAGACCATAAGCTACTCATACTTCACTGAGGCCCATAACTACCCACACCCTACCAAAAAAGATATGCATTGTCTCCAATGCACAAAATCAAACAAAAATAAAACATAAGGGGTAAAAAATATACATGGGTGCCAAAAAGCCAAGGTCCACCTTGGGTTGCCTCCCAAGCAACGCTTGATTTATTATCACAGCATGACATAGATAGCTTGAGTACTTGGACTTTCTCAAGCCTTTGTGCTCCCTTATCACCAAAATTTGCCTTGCTTTGGCGCCTCTCAATATTTTGTAGCTCTAAAGTATTGGCATTTATTATCATGCCTCTTTGAATCTCATTTAGTTGCATTGGCACAACTCCAAATTGGATTAAGCTATTGAATTGCTATAGAGAGTTGGTCAACTTTAATGTTTATCTTGGCAATGTCGAACTTAACCCCCTCAAAGACTCATCTTGTGTGTCCGCCATTCTTAGCAATTGGTTAAGCATCTCCTTGATTTAAGAGTTCCCATCTCCCATATCACAGTTGTGTGGGGGTATATAGTGGTTGTTGATCCTTTCATTCTGGCGACCCCCATAATTCATATGATTGATCTCTTGAATTCCCCTAGCTTTGCCAGCTTTTGTGCCTGTTGCATTAGCATCTCTATATTATCTCTGGTCTGAGCAAGCATATTAAAGATTTTTACATTTACATTTGCTTGGTCAGAACTTATGTCAACAACACTTGCATGATCTATTGGATGTCTATTCCTGGGATCCCATACATGGTTCAATTTATGTACTATGTTCAGTTACTCAGACATTTTTGTGAATGGTTGTTCCACGAACAGACCTCCTAAGAGAGAATCAACACATGTTTGACTATTAGCATCTAGAGCTTGATAGAAGTCTTTGCCAGAAAATTCCTTAGAATCTTGTGATCTGGTGCACTCCTCAAGCATCTATTAAGCCATTCCCAAGTAGTGCTTATTGAATCCCCAAGAAGTTGCTCAAAGTTGTTAATCTTGTCCTTCAACTTGAGCATTTTTGATCTACAGAAATGCCTCTCTAAAAAGGCCTTATGCAGATTTGCCTAGGTAGTGATTGAACTCTGTCAGAGCTCAAATAGCCATAACACAACATTGCTTGTAAGAGACAATGGGAAGACAAGTCCCATAACATCCATATATAGATTTTGTGTCCCTATCACACTCTTA
Source organism: Solanum virginianum (assembly GCA_000787875.1). Classification (NCBI taxonomy): domain Eukaryota; kingdom Viridiplantae; phylum Streptophyta; class Magnoliopsida; order Solanales; family Solanaceae; genus Solanum; species Solanum virginianum. Next base: position 12,104 of record DF365544.1, read on the forward strand.
CAAACAAATGCTACATTATGCAAATGACTATATGGATCCTCCGATGGTAAGCCCGTAAATAGCCTACAGTTCTGCAATATCTAAAGTAACCCGCTAGTCACTCTGAACTTTCTGTCTTAATTGTGGTGGAAACACAATAACTCCAATCACATCCATAGCCATGGGGTTCAATTTGTACTGATTCTATTGGTAAGCATTGGTGTTGAACTCCTGTGGATGTGGAATGTCCTCCAAAGGAGTTGGGTTCTCATTTTGATCCTCTTCATTATTATTCCTATTCAGGGCTATATTGACCACATAGTTGGCATTATCTTGGGCCATTCTTCTTGTAGTTCTATGGATTTCTGGAACAATAGAGTTAAGGGCTTATCTTGATTCCAAGTGTTGGACATACACTACTCGTACACCCTGCAAAGAAACAAAAATAAAAACAAAAGTAAAATAAAAGGAACTAAGGATTAACATGTGAATTTACTAAGTCTAGCCATATTCCTTGGCAACAGCGCCAAAATCTTGATGTCGCCCAAGTTACACATCCTTTTTAGAGGATAAAGCGGTTGATGTCAAGAAATAGAACCTAACCAAGGTTAGGGTCGAACCCACAAGAAAAACGTAGACTCAAGATAAATTCACCAATATGCAATCCGAGTAGTTAACTGACTCAATTCCCCAAGGGGGGAGGGGTTGCAATAATCAATAAAAAAATAAACTAACTACCACAAGATAAAAATTAATAAAGGAGAGTAACTAGGGTATTGTATTGCCCATGATTCCCTAACTCAGTATCCTCGAATACCCTAATTCTTGTCTAATGTATAGCATATAGGACGGTAATTTAAGTTCATCAAGCCTTTTGGTCTAGGGAGAGGTGAATTTCACTATACGACTTGGCCTATCTCCATACTATGCATTACTAACCATTACTTATAAGTCCCAGTACAACCTCCCCTTGGCTCAGTTTGGTTGATTAGACGAGAATACATTAATTGAATGTTCTTAATTAATCTCTTTTCCTATTCATTACTATCTTGGTCTAGTCGGTTATACTAGGTTAGTTCTAATGCTGGCCACTATCAGAAAACATGCAAAATGAAGAGAGTTAATTAATACCTACATATACACCTTCCAAGAATTATGAATTATCCAATTTCACTTTGTTAGTTCTTCATAGTTCCCACAACCCTAGTTGTAGATTGCTACTCAAGTTATGTGTAGATGAAGAGATTATGAATTAATAAGACAAAATTAAATACTTACATAATTGAATTGATATCAAGCAAATCCAAAGTTAATGAATGTCACAAGCTTGAAGATTGAATTAAAGCGCAAGTGTTTCAAATATTCTCACACTTTTCTCTCTAAAAATATTGAGTTCTCTAGGCACAAAACCTAAAACTAAGCAAAACTGACGTGAACTCCCTAGAACTTTCAAAAAAGAACCTAAAAAACCTATTTATAATAATTAAAAATAAGTCCTAAAAAAATTAGAAAAATTGATTGGCAAACTCCACAAAAGCACTCTACAACTCATACTGTCTTCTACCACTCATAGTTAGTGAAACATCCCCAAAGAGTAACCAGAAATGTGCCTTGGAAGTGCCCAGAATCATAATTTCCATATATATTAAAATTCATTCGTTATGTCAAAAATCTGACTCCATATTTTTGTTTAGGGGGCTAAATTAGGGAAAAAAGGGTCTAACCCGAATTTTAGAGCAACCATAGCAAAATTCAAAATTTCAAGTGGTGCAATTTCAAGTGAGCCTCCGCATCCTCTCCGCAATGCGGAGAGGTACATATTCGTGCACTATTTTCTTTAGTCTGTCTAGATTTTTCTAAGTGTTAGGTCTAAGTTTTGCCAAACATGTTTTTACCTATACTTATGTCACGTCCCAGTTTAGGGGCCCCCTAAACTGGGACGTGACAACTTAGCCTTATTTCACCACCATATCACCCTAAACATTTCCTAATACTCATGAAAACACTTAGCCAAATATTTACGCTATAACGTCAAGTCCTAAACTCAAGACCAATCTTAAGGATTTCATCAAGAATCTCATTCAAGTTTCAAGTCTCCATTTCCAATCTTCTTTAAGGGTTCTCCCAAGGTCGAGATATGTGGTGTTGAATGATGCCTAAATCTTGGATCTAATGTTGGATTTGATGAAGGGTCTTGATGTGTATGTCTTGAGGGTGTTGCAAGGTGTTAATTAATAGTTTTAAAATAGATTTTCATGCATGATTTCATATTTATATTTCATGGTTTTATAGTAGCATTACACACCTATCAAGTGTTTGGTAAAATGCCTTTTTAAGGATTCATTAAGTTTTGATGATCTATTGGTTGAGTTATGATTCAAGTGACTCTATGATGATTATGAGCTTTCTAAGGATGTATTTAACTCATGAAAATGTTGATGATGTTGTTGGGCCAGATTAAGCCCCTTTATCTAAGATTATACCTTTTATAAGCCTTTGATGTTTGATTATAATTAAAGGATAATGTTGATGATGATCTATTCTTATGATTGAAGTAAAGCTCACCATATGAGGTCAATGATGTTAAGAGCTACTCATGCCATGACTCTATGTTTATTGCAAGTTATTAAAGTATGATAATCTTATATATATTTCATGGGATTAGACTTAGCACCAAGTGGACTAGAGGCAAGTCCCCAAGTTCTAGAACTACGTGCCACCATAGATAAAGAAATTAGAGGTGATTCCCTAAATCTCAAAGAGGCGAGTACCCTAAATATGAGGGCTTGAGGCGAGTACCTGAGTCCGGGCATGTGGCTAGTACCCGAGTCCAAGAACAAGAGGTAAGTACCCAGTTCACAAAAGGCTTAGTGGATCCACTTAGGCATTAGAAGGTTTACCTTGGCAAGTAACTTCCCCCTTTCTTTTGGTGTAAGGTTGACATCGGGATTCCGAGTTGTAGCTCGCTTAGTCTTATGTTATGTCAATTGAGGTCTCTTCCCACCCTTATGTATTTTGATCTATATGGGTTGAATGAATTGTAAGCATGTTTTACTTCACGTACCATTCATACGTATCATATTGTTATTATGTTATTCATTGCTTATTATTATTATGCATTTTGATTATGATGCCTATCTCTTGTTGCATTGCATCCCACATACTTAGTACATTCAAACGTACTAACACATACTCTATGCCTACATGATGTTACCATGTAGGAACCGGAGCTCCAATTAATTCTTCTCGTGGCTAGATGAATTATTCAAGTTAGCCCTTGGCGAGTCCTCCATTCCAGGGGCAATGACTATTCTCTTATGTTATGTATTAACACTATCTTTCATTTATTATATGCTTATGACCATGAGGGTGAGCCCGGTTGCTTTGTTTTTGCCTCCGCTAAGTATCTATGTTTAGAGGTGTTGTTATACAAGTTATGTGTTATATTTGAGCTTTGACTCATCTATGTTGTTGAAGTATTAAACTCTCTCTCTTTCCATTAGTCCCAATCCCCTTGTTCATATTTCTTATGTTGTTTTTATATTGCTTCTGTGACCAACGATGTGTAATGATATGCTATAAGGCTTTTTTGGGGTTCTTTCGGGTTTCCTATCGCCGATCACGTCTAGGCCCTAGTTGTGGGTTATGACAGTTAGGATCTCGTAATCTGCTACTAGAATTTTGGACTTCTCTTCTACGATACCCTTTTACAACTCGTAAAGTGATTTATGACCTGTAATAGGGATTTCGTCAGATGAAATTCCTGCAAGTCCACTTCTCTAATCCTCAAGTTATGAAAGGTGGTGTACAACTCGTAAATTACTCCATGGCTCATCTATATGTTTGTAGACTTCAATTTTAGCAAATATCCCCTTACTGGAAATCCTCATGAAACACCTTTATGACTCTTAGAATGCTCTATGACTCGTATAAGGTCTTGTACCACAGCAAAAACCAACAACTTCTACAATTTTTCACCAAATCATAGCCAACCCATAATCCTTCAAATCTAAACAAAAAAACATATAGAAACAACTAATGTTGCATTGAGAACATAAAAAATCCTAAGTATCAAGCATCAAAATTATTGTCTTTTGGCAGCACATTAGTGGCACAAGTGTGGCATACCCAATGGTCAATGGAAAGGGTTGGTGATAAGATAGTTGATTGGGATGAGTTTCAGTTTTCTTTTCGGATCGATTCTTCCTTCTTGAACTTAGGGAGGCAAAGATGACAGAGTTAATTAATCTCAAGCATTGTAAAATAAGTGTGAGAGAATATACCCTCAAGTTCATGAAGCTCTCAAAGTATGCTCTTATGATAGTTGTTGACCCTTGTGCAAGAATGCACAAATTTATTTCCGGGATATCTGATTTGGTTGTGAAGGAATATACTACATCTATGCTTATTCAGGAGATGGACATTTCTAGGGTCATGACTTATGCTTAACAAATTAAAAAGGAGAAGTTCAAGGAAAGAAAGGCACGAATGATTCTAAGACGACCTATTATGATAACGGGTTCTCCAACTCTGTGAGTAATGGTGGTTTTGGTTACTTTCAATTGGGTCAAGGTTCTAATGCAAAGGTTGCCAATGGTAGAGTACCTCCTCCCAAGGTATCAATTGGATGTGAGTCATTACCTATTTAGTATGGCAAGCACGGGAGGAACCAATCGAGTGTATGCTAAAAGGACAAAGGCACTTGCTATGGATATGGCAATTTGGGTTATAAAGTTATTAATTGCCCTAAGGTTTATGATAAGAATCAAGGTCTACCAAGGGCCTTGTAGGATGATGCTCCCAGGAATAACAGTATCTACGCTTTTCATGCTCGATAGGAATTAGAGGAGAATCTGGATGTAGTGACTGGTATGTTAAAAGTCTTTGATTTTGATGCTTATGCTTTGCTTGATCCAGGTGCAAATTTATCTTTTATGACTCTTCTTTTGGTTGTTACATTTTGTTTGAGTCCTAAAATTCTAAGGGTGACTTATTTAGTCTACACTCCCGTGGGTGAGTCTATTATTGCTCAGAGAATCTATTGGGGTTGTCCTATCTCTGTCTTGCATAAAGTCCTTTTGTGTGATCTTGTGGAACTAGAGATGTTTGATTTTGATGTAATTGATTGGTTGCATGCTTCATATGCCTCTATAGATTGTAGAACTTAGAAGGTCAAATTTCAATTTTCAGATGAACCTGTTCTTGAATGGACGGGTAGTGACTCGACTATTAAAGGTCAATTTATTTCTTATTTCAAAGCCCGAAAGATGATTTCTAAAGGGTAAATCTATCATCTTATGAGGGTTAGAGATGTAGAGTCTGAGTCACCCACTCTTGAATAGGTTCTGGTGGTTGATGAATTTTTGAATATTTTTCCTAATTATTTACCCAGTATTCCTCCCGAATAGGGAAGTGGATTTTGGCATAGATCTACTTCTGGATACTAACCTATCTCTATTCCTCCTTATCGTATAGCTCCGGCTGAACTAAAGGAGTTGAAGGACCAATTGAGAGATCTATTGAAAAAAGGTTATATTAAGCCTAGTATTTTGCTTTGGGGGTGCTCTCATATTATTTGTAAGGAAGAAAGATGGTTTTCTTCGAATGTACATTAACTATAGACAGTTGAATAAAATGACCATCAAGAATAAGTATCTATTCCTAAGTGTCGATGAATTGTTCGATCAATTGCAAGGGGCTACCAATTTCACACATATTGACCTTCATTCCTATTATATCAATTATAGGTTAGAGAGCGTGATATTCCCAAAATGACTTTTCAAATTAGATATGAGCATTTTGAATTTGTGGTGATGTCTTTTGGGTTGACTAATACTCCAGCTAAGTTTATGGATCTTATGAATTAGGTGTACAAGCTAATTGTTAATAGTTATGTGGTTGTCTTCATCGATGATATCCTGATTTATTCTCGAAGTGAACAAGAACATGTGGAATCACTTGAGGTTAGTTATTTAAACATTGAGGGAGAATTAATTACATGCCAAATTCAGTAAATGTGAGTTTTGGTTGGGTGAAGTAGCTTTTCTTGGTCATATGGTATTAGGTGAAGGCATTAAGTTTGATCGAAAAATTATCGAAGATATGAAGAATTGTCCTAGACCATTGACTCCTTCGAATATTTGAAGTTTTCTTAGGTTGGTTGGTTATTATAAGAGATTTTTATGGTTTCTCATCTATTGCATCTTAATTGACTAAGTTGACTCAAAAGACAGCCAAGTTTGTATGGTCGAACGAGTATGAGAATAGTTTTCAAACTTTGAAAGATTGGCTTATATCAGCTCCTATTTTGACTCTACCTGATGGCTTAGATGGGTTTGTGGTGTAATGTAATACTTCTCAGATTGGGTTGGGTTGTGTGCTAATGCAACATGGTAAGGTGATAGCTTATGCATCAAGGAAATTGAAGGTTCTTGAATGAAATTACCTGACTCATGATCTTGACCTAGTGGCTATAGTGTTTTCTTTGAAGATTTGGAGACACTATTTATATGGGGTTCATGTTGATGTCTTCACTGATCACAAGAGCTTGCAATATGTGTTTACCCAAAGAGATCTTAACTTGAGGCAAAGAAGGTGGTTGGAACTTCTTTAGGATTACGACATGAGTGTTCAATATCATCCTGGCAAGGAAAATGTTATGCTCTTAGTAGGCTATCTGCGGGGTGTGTGGCCCATATAGATGAAAGGAAGAAATAATTGGTAAAGAATGTTCACTATTTGGCTAGGTTGGGTGTTAGATTGGCTGACTCTAATGAGGGTGGTATTCATGTTTAGAATAGGGCTGAGTCTTCTATGGTTGTTGATATCAAGGCTAAACAAGATTTTGATCCATCATTGATTGGATTCAAGAAGTTGGTTGCGGAAAAGAAGATAGAGGTTTTCTCCCAAGGAGGAGATACTGTTTTCGGTGTCAAGATCAATTATGTGTTCCAGATGTTGATGGCCTTAGAAAGTCGATCATGAATGAAGCCCATAACTCTCATTTTCCATACGTCCAAAATCTACCAAAATGTATCAAGATTTAAGGGAAGTGTACTAGTGGCATTATATTAAGAAAGACATAGCCAAGTTCATATCCAAATGTCCTAACTATCAACAAGTGAAGGTAGAACATAAAGGCCCAGTTGTTTGGCTTAAGATAGTGAGATTCCTACTTGAAAGTGGGAAGACGTGAATATGGACTTTGTAGTTGGTTTGTCTCAAATTAGAAAGCAATTTGATTCAATTTTGGTTATCGTAGATAGAATGAATAAATTGCCTCATTTCCTACCAGTCAAGAATACCTTCAATGATGATGATTATGTAAAGTTGTATATCCAAGAATTGGTTAGGCTGTATGGAGTGTCTATGTCTATCATATCAAATCATGGTACCTAATTTACTTCTTGCTTTTGGAAATCATTTCGAAAAAGGCTTGGCACTAAGGTGTAGTTATGTATCGCTTCTCATCCTCAAATCGATGGATAAGCCGAGAGGACAATAAAACCTTAGAGACATATTGAGGGCTTGTGTGTTAGAATTCAAGGGTAATTATGATGATCATTTACCAGTTATCGAGTTTTCTTACAACAATATATGGTTTTCATGCTAGCATTGGTATGACACCGTTTGAGGCTTTGTATGGGAGAAGGTGTAGATCCTTGGTGGGATGGTTTGAGTTGGTGAAATGGATTTGATTGGACCATATTAGGTGTTGGAGGCCATGGAAAAGGTGAAGTGATAAGGGAAATGTTGAAGACGGCTTAAAGTCATCAAAAGTATTCAAATATTAGAAAGAGGGATCTTGAGTTTCTTGTTGGTGATTGTGTGTATGTGAAGGTTTCACCCATGAGTGGTGTAATGCATTTTGGTAAGAAGTACTAATTAAGTCCCCAGAATGTAGGTCCTTATGAGCGGATTGGGAATGTGGCCTATAGATTGAATTTGCCTTTGGATTTGAGTTCTATCCGCTTGATTTTCCATGTGTCAATGTTGAGGAAGTTGATTGGTGATCTTAGTTCAGTTGTGCCTTTAGAGGGTATTAAAGTTGAGGATAATATGACTTATTTAGAGGGTTTGGTTGACATTTTACTTATTTAGAGGGTTTGGTTGACATTTTCGATAAACAAGTGAATTAGCTTTGCAACAAGGATGTGGCTTCAGTTAAAGTGCTTTGGAGGAATCAGCATGTGAAGAGTGCTACATGGGAGGCAAAGTCAGACATGATTAATTAATATCCCTATCTTTTCGAATCTATTCAAGTCTACACATTAGGTTCTTCCTATTCTCAATGGTCCCAATTCGTTCACTCTTGTGTTTTATGACACAACATGTATACATGTGCAAGAAAATGATTTAAAAGATGTTTTGACATGAGTTTTAATGACTTTGTGATTTACAAGTAATGAATTATGCATTATGTCTTCATATTCGAAAGTTTTATGCTCAAGTCAAGCTTTTTGAAGCCATGTTTTTGCATATTCGAGGATGAATGTTCCCAAGAGGGAGATGATGTAATGAACCCAAACATTGTGAGACCTTTTGATGCAAAAATTTGAGTTTCTAGAGGTATGTGAGCCAACGGGAAAGCTTCTGTATGACTTTAGGAGGCTAAAGAAAGGATTTGAGGCTTGGTGACCCTCCAAAGAACCTCCCATGAGTAATGGTCCTCATCACTGGCCATGGAAGGAGCCTTGGAAAATGCCCCAACTGTCCAGCCAAGATTTGGGCTAAGGCAAGCTACAAGGAGACCCTGCATGGGTCATGTGGCACTTCACGAGTTGTGAGGGGTATCATGTGACCTCTTAAGAGCTGTGGAGAGGCACCACATGGAAGAACTTATCTTAAAATAATTTTCTAAGTAAGTAATCTCGGTCTCAGAACATGCACCAATTGCACGATGATCAAATAGGCCGTACGCTTTTACATGATTAGTGGAGTTGAACTTTTTTGGTAATTTGTCCAAGGTGAGTTCCAAGGACCATTGCACAGTCGGGGAACTTTCACATAGGTCGGGAGGCTACTTGATAGGACCTTTGGACACTTTTTGAAGCTCATTTCATTAATCGCTTTTTTGTAATTTTGGTTATTTCTAAGGGTTTTTAATGACTTTGTAACCTATCCTAAACCCCTAAAAAGACCTATACTCCTCTATTCCTATTCAAATACATTTCATACACTTAAAATATTCAAACTCTCTCATCTAAAGAACTCCTCTCAGGTGAGCCATTGGAGATATAACTTGGAACTCAAGGAGGGTCTTCTTCTTCAATTAATTTCTTCTTGATTCATCTTAATTATCTAAGGTATGTGGGATTGATTCATGGTCTTTTTCAACTATGAAGACCGTAATCTCTTTTCATTTCTAATTTATGAATTTTAAGCTTAGTTCGAATGTGAATCTTTTAAAGTATTGTTGATTTGATTTAATTGAGTTATGAGTTGTATTTAATTGATGTTTTTATGAAGATTTAAGCCCTATTATGAAGGTTTGCTTTGATGTTATGATGATTCAATGTGCATGTCCCTTTAAGCTTTAAATCTATGCATGGGTAATATTGATTACGCTTCAATTGTTGATTTAACTATTAATTTCATGTGGATTCTTCCTATGATAAGTTTTCAAGTATGAATTCTATTTGCCCATGCTATTTCTCTATCATTCATGGCATTTGCATTCATGAGCATTGATTTTCATGAGATTTGTATGTGATTTAAAGCCCACCCTATACTATGACTTTGTTTTCAAGAGAATTATGGTTATGAGATGACATGTGATCACATAATGTCTATGATATGGCTCTATGAACACCTTGGGTGTTTACACTATCTTGTACAAGTGTTGAATGAGCTACTCCTATGTATGAAAGTATAACACGATATATAATTTGGCTTTTTAGCCTAAGTATGCATGGTTATGAGGAATGTTTGGCTTTTAAGCCCAAGTATACATAAAAGTTATTGGAAAGACTTGTCCTCTATTTTGAAAAGCATATATATGTATTCTCGTGAGATGATGCCTAACACCTATAATATATGGATGCTCAATTATCAAAACAATGTGCCAGCGTACGTTCTTATATATGCCATTTTATGGGATCTTGACTTGAAATCCTTCTGAAAAGATTGGGTCATAAGAAAGGTAGCCATCACACCAAAAAGACCAGTTCGTAAGGTGCAGTGTAGGCTACCCTTAGCAAGTAGTCCACTTCTATTCTAATGCAGAGGATTCACATAGGGGTTCCTGTGTTAGCTCGGTGGATTATGATGTCAATTATGGTATCATCCTCGATATGTTTAAAGTATTTTGGCATTCTATGCTTCATGGATTACATGGCATTTTGATATATTATGCTTTCTTATACAATTCCTTCTATGTATGTACCCTTGTTATGTAACATTGAGTTATAGCTTTAATGAGTTCATAAGATTTCCATGTTTGCATACTTAGTGCATTCACATGTACTAATGAATACCATTTTGCCTACATGATGTAACCATGTAGGGACCGGAGACTATCATTTTTCACCTCTGGCAGCTAACTTGGTAGACTAAAAGTTGCTTGTAGTGAGTCCTATCATCCAAAGACAAGCCACCTTCTATCTACCTATTATGTTATGATGCTTTATGAAATTACTTTAATGGTGAGCCTGGGATATGTCTTGGCCCCCATCCTATTCTATGAGTTAGAGGTATTTGGACATCATGCAGACTCTTGTATGGATTTATTCTATGTCATGCTATTTGCTTATGGAGATTACGATTAAGCCTATCTATTGAATGTTGATGATATAGTAATTTGTTTATGATTAGATGTGAGAATTTGGAAAGTCCTAAGTCCTATTCTATCCCAATAGCGCGAGTCATACTAACCCGCGCCTTAGTTCTTATGTGCTATGTGGATCATTCTAATCCCTACCCCTATGAAATCCCCATAGAGTGAGTACTATCCCTTCCCTTAGAACTATGTGTTTATTTCTTTATTAAATTCTTCTAAATCAATGATGTGTACGTGGATGCTATGAGGCTTACTTGGGGACTCTCAGGTTTTCATTCACCATGCCACTCCTAGGCCCTAGGTCCGGTCGTGACACATGTCTTGACCCTCACCCTATCTATTACTTAGAGGCATTGTTGGATGTCATGCAAACTCTATGTATGAGCTTGTTATGTTTGATGCTCATGGAGAGTATGCTTATGTCTTATGTTATGTTGATGTATGATGTGATGATGAGATGATAAAGTTCCTAAGTCCCTTCTCCCATAGCATGAGTCATATGATCCTGCGCCTTAGAACTTGCTTGTTGATTTTGAATATTTGATGGCAAGTCCTATATTCCCTATCCCTATTGTTTAAGTCCGGAAATCCGTCCCTTAGACTTATAGGTTAAATTGTGTGACAATGAGTCCCATACCCCTTATCCCATTGCTTGAGTCATATAATCTGATCCCTTAGCATCACCTAATAATGTTTGAACTGCGCTTCCAAATCGATCATGTGTGTATGGATGCTATGAGGCTTATTTAGGGATATTCAGGTTCCCATTCACCATGTCACTCCTAGTCCCTAGGCTAGAGTTATGACAAGCTTGTTATTAGAGCACTACGATTTTAAATTGTCCTTAGAGTCCAACATGTTGTATCAAATAGAGTCCTATCCATGAGTGTGAAGTGTGTCATACCTATGTCTATAAGAAGGTTGTGAGGCATTTTAGGAAATAACTCACTTCTTCACTATTTATGTCATGCCATGGAAAATGTCTTGAACGTTCCTAACTCTGATAATATCATTGATGCCCTTACAGAAGATACCTCCAAGGAGAGCCCTTAACCAACACAGGCCTCTATTGGTGAGGACTAAGTCCCTCAATAGCCCAAGGGAGATATAGTTACTCAAGATGAGTTCTGAACTACCTTTACCATGTTAGCTCAAGTTGTAACCAACTAAGCTAAGTCAATTCTCCTCCCTATGTCCCCACTCAAGTAGTCAGGGTGAGAGACTTCACTCGGATAAATTCTCCAAAACTTTTTTATTCAAAAGTTGATGACGATGCCCTAGAATTCATTGATGAAATCTCTATGGTGTTGAATAGTATGGGGGTGACTTCAGAAGTGAAAGATGAATTGGCTGCTTATTAGTTGAAAGGAGTGGCCCAAGTGTCGTATACCCAATGGTTGGTTGAGAGAGCCTGTGATGATAGGATTGATTAGGAAGAATTAAAGTTTGATTTTCTAGACCGTTTCTTTCCTCTTGAGCTTAGGGAGGCCAAACTGACAAAATTTATCAACCTTAAGTAGGGTGGAATGAGTGTGAGGGAGTATGATCTCCAATTCATGAAGCTTTCAAACTGTACTCTTATGCTAATGGTTGACCTTCGTGCAAGAATGCACAAATTTATTTCAGGGATCTCTAACATGGTTGTGAAAGTGTGTTATATGGCTATTCATATTTGGGAGATGGACATATCTAGAATTATGATATACGCTGAACAGATTGAAGCGGAGAAGCTCAAGGAAAGGAGGACAAAGGATTCTAAGAGAGACCATTATGATAGTGGGTTCTCTAACTCTAGGAGTGGTGGTGTTGGTCGCTTCCAATAGGGACAAGGTTCAAATCCAAGGATTGCTAATGATAGAGTGCCTTCTCCCAAGACACAGGTTGTAGGTGGGCCAACTTATCCTAGGTGTAACATGTTTGGAAAGAACCACCTAAGTAGATTGTTAAATCCCAGAAAATGAAAAAAAAATAAATAAAAATAAAAAAAGAAAAACTTTGGGACCAAATGTGCTATTAAGTAAAGTTGGGTTATTAAGTGTGTAGATATGGGAACCCCTAAG
>DF365542.1:3400-21964 GCA_000787875.1 Solanum virginianum
GATCATTGTTGTTTCTGCACCATTTTCTTAAACAATGAACAAAAATAAAAAAGCATCATATACACCAAGAAAGAGCCCTAGGTTCAACTGTCCGGAAGTGCATGTTGATATAGAGCCACCAACGTTTAACATTCTCACACAATCACCGACGAAGAACATTGCATCACCGGCAAAGAACATTGCACAACAAAACAAGAAAAATCAAACTCCCATCAAGAAGAATGACAATGTCAAGAAAACAGGTCCATCTGCTCGAAATGGACAGAAAAGAAAAGAGAAAACTGCAGATTCTTGAGATGTTTATTGTTTTTTCTTGTATATAATATGTGTGAATATGTACTTTTTGGACGTGCAGCTATTTTTTTTTTTGGCATGCAGGTTTCTTTTTGGTGTAAAATTGATATGAATGTAGACCTTTTTTGACTTGACAATGGTGTATTTTTTATTTGAATACTTTTTATATGAAGTTGATATAAAAATTTTACTATACTTTTGAGATGTTTAGTGTTGTTTTTGTATATAGTTGGTGTGAATATATAGTATTTAGACTTGTGCATGTATATTTTTATAGGTATGCAGTTTGTATTAGCCTGACATCCCTTTTACTATATCATTGGTATAAAATTGGTATACATATAGAATTTGATATGAAATTAGTATATCTAGTCATGACCTGTTATTAGTGCAATTTCTTGGAATGATATACTTTCATACATTTAGGCAAGAAAGATATATAGCCATTGGAATTCATACACAAACACGGAGGTGTTTGAGGTGTTGAAGAAGTTTTTAAGTGATGAGCAATTTAACGAATTTATACAATCTCCTTTTGGGCACTTTAATGGCATGAATTTCACGAGGACACAACCACAATTCTTGCGATGTATGCTTCTTCTTGAGACTCATAATGATGGGAAGGATATGTTCATCATAAATATAAATGGGGTGCGAGGCACAGTAGTGAGGATAACGACTTTATAAATTAAGTTGACATAATTTAGGCATCTAAAATATCATTTTTTAATGCTCAGAAAATACCTACTGTAATAAAAATTGACATTACATAATATATACACATTTTAGGTGTCATAAAAGAATGACATAATTTTTGTTTAAAAGTGTTATATTGAAAAAATGACTTTGCTTTTCGAAAATTCGATTTATTACTTTATTTGATTTGGGTAAAAACCAAATTCTCAAAATTAAAAAAGAGTCGCCACTTAATTTTTAAGAAAAATCAAGAAAACCACTTAATCATTTTAAAAAAACTTAAACAGGAAAAAAATTCTTTTAAAATCCAAAGAAAAGGTTCGGGTTCATATTTTCACTTCAAGAAGGTTTTACGCACTTGAAATGACTGCTAACATGCGATTATCCAGCGATTAGGAAATCTTGACTACCTCTTTGAAATAGTTTTTTTTTTTTAAATAATACAGGGAACTTATAATTATCAAAAATTCATTTTGAAATAATTCAAGAGAATGTTTAATAGTGAATTTTTTAAGATGGCTAATTATTTCGAAGTAGACAATTAAAGTAATTAAAAGGATTCTTAATAAAACATAAATTAACATGAAATGGTTAGTCTTTGGGGATTTAATTAAGTTGATTACATTACCTAAATAACTGCTAGAAAACAAGTTAATCCAAGCATCATAAATGAGCAAATCTAAAACAATAATAATAATAATAATGAGAGGGAAAGAGAATTGGGCCCAAGTCTGGCTCTGTACGCCTGGGCCAGAACCCTTTTCTGTTTTAGAGCTTTACTTACCCATTTAAACTTGTATATCTGCAGATACAGTGTATATACCTATTCTTCCACCTGTGTTAACCTGTAAATCCAACACTCCAGCCACCTTGAACTAACTTCTGTTGAAGACTCGAATTTTCACTTTTCCTTATATCATGTCATTATATATATGACGTATATCAGTGTATACGGTGATATTTTAGCCCTCAAAAACCTGTGTTATTGCTTCTTTTCATCCTATGTGTGATGGGGCTAATTCAAAGACGTTGAATTTGACTCAACCCAATGGAATGCAAGGAAGTAAAGTCTAATTGGACTCAAATGGGCAAATTCACATGAAACAAAAGAGAACAAAGATTATGAACCTTATGAACAAATATAATTCCTAACATTTAGTCAAGAATTTATCTTTCAACAACCAAAACCACCAACTCGATCCAAAACAAATATTTATTAAGCAGTAACATGAGAAAGAGGAATAAACTCATACATGAGATTTAGCCAGAAAGTTTTTGGAAGCAAAAATTTGCTTAATGAAGAATAGCTTTCCAGTAACCCCAAAACATAAAACTAAAAGAAACAAGAAGGAAACTAACATCAACTTACAAAAACATGAGATCGAACAACAATGAAGAACCAAAATAGCTACTGGCTATTTTGAATCAAAATGGTGTAATAAACAATTTAGCTTTTTTTAAACATAGGACAAAATCAAACATCTTTAAACAATTCGCATGACTAATTCTCAACAAGCTAAACAGTAAGAAGAGGAAACACACAACTTCCCAAGAATGGTTTCATGACTGAGCAGACACACAACTTCTCAAGAATGGTTTCATGCTTAAGCGAACACATCTCAAAATGAAACTTAACCAAATATGTATTAAAAAGAACTAAAAGACAAGGCTAATACCTTCTTCGGGGCAGTGAACTGAGACGAACAAGCCTAGAAGCGAACCCTCCCCACAGGAAAGAGTTTTCTATGAACTTTTTAACCTCAGAAAAGAGAACTTCTGGTCTTAAGAAAATCAAAAATTCAACTTGCTTAGGAAATTTCTCAAGGTATTTCAAAGGTGGGGAGCGACTCCTAAATGAAAATTCAATAATACTTTTTGATCCCCAAAAATCTGCCCCCGCTAATGGAATGAAATAATTGAATTCAAAATTTGAATCCTCCATTCAAGAGACGTTGGGGAATGTCGGGTGACTCGGATTAGAGCCGTTTTAATTATTGGGCGTTCATATTTTTGTTGTTGGTGTTTTCTCTTGTTTGAAGAAAGAAGAACTATGAGAGAGAAAGGGGAGGGGTGTGAGGAAAAGAATAGAAAAAATCGTTAGGTGTGGAAAGGAGGAGAGAGAAAAGGGGAAAAAGGGAAAGAGAGTTAGTTTGGTCGAGAGAAAAGAGGTGAAAAAGAGTAGGTGTGGATAGGTATGGAAAAAAGGTAAAGTAAAAGAAAAAGAGGAGCGGAAAAAGAAAAGAGGTAGGGAAAAGGTGAAACATGTGGGGCCAGGGGCACAAATTTAAATTTTAAAATACGTGATAAATTAAAATAGATCAATTAACGAGCTTCTTTAAATATTAAAGTGAAGTAATTAATTTTAAAATCTTTTTTTAGGATGCTTTTTGAATAAATATAACTTTAAAATAACTTAAAATATATGTTCTTCCAAAGATAATTATCTCACATTATAAAAAATTAAAGAAGCTAAATAGTTAATTTATATTGTGGAGGGTAAAAATTGGGTGTCAACAGCTGCCCCTTTCTTTGGATATGATCGATGAAAGAGATCGTAGACAAAGAAACTTGACAAACCCAATTTTTAGCCGATCACATCTTCATATTTCGAAAGGCTCTTGGTATGAACTTTGAAAAATTATGGTTGGACCTTGATTTTTGGGTTTCCTACATATCTCAAGTTATATGAAAATTCAAGCGACTTGTAGTTAAAAACACCTGATTTTATGCAGATTTGAAAGAATTCAAAAGTTATCCCAATATCGAATTATGGAGAAATTGGAATGCTTGGGAATAAGATTAAAAGCATTTGTTGGAATACAACTGAGTTTTCAAAACTGAGCCCACCTACATATACTTGGACTTAGGAATCAGGCTGCTTGTAGTTCGACTCTATCGGTTGAAAAGGAGATCTCTTATTTTGAGAGAACCTTTGGTTTGGAAGGAGTGACAAACAAACCAAATTATGAAAAAGAGGCTTGCAACCTCTTAGTCACAAATGTGGCATGCTTCACACCCATAATTAAGAACGTACGTGGACATAATTCTCAAAGTTCTTGGTGTATTGTTACTCGGATTGGAAAGATTGCTTCCAGTGAGAGTTGAAATCACTTGGATGTGAAACTGAAAACTAACGAACTTAAAGAAATACCCACATGCCTTCTGATATGGGTGTGGTTAGATGGTGGTGGGTGTCGCTTCTCAGCTATTGTCTTAAGAGTCTGACGTCCCTCTTTAGACTATGTCCCAGTTCGCTGCTAAGAAAAACTTTCTCGTTGTGCTGCATCCTATATGATGACGTCCACACCTGAGGTTTGTTTTGAGAATTCACTCTTTTGGATGTTCTCGATATAACTAAGACAAAATTGTTAGTAAAACCACAATTCAAATACAGGGATGATATCTATTACCACGTTTGACATATATTCAATGTGTTTGATAATAAGTCGATATGATGCAGCAGATAATGGCCCTCCCGGTGATTTGAATTCGTAACGGCCCTCTTGGCGATTATGATGAAATGGCCCTCTCGGGGGCTTGAAAAATAAAATGGCCCTCTGGTGCAACTGGTAAATAAAATGGCCTTTTCGACAACTTGAAAAAGATGGCCCTCTTAGGGACACTGAAAAAATAAAATGGTCTTTTGGGGGCAATTAGTAAATAAAATGGTAGTCCAACTGTAACGAGGTGGGCGGCTCGATAAATATCCAACTGTAACGAGGTGGATGGCCGAAAAACTATCCAACTGTAACGAGATAGATAGCTTGATAACATGATATGATGCCATTCCTAGCAATAATATGAATATGATGATTCTTCCTGGCAATAATAATACGAATATAATGTCATTTTTGGAAATAATATAATATTCTTCTTGGCAATAACATGAATATGACATCGTTTTTGTCACACCCCGGGAAGGTACCCTGGACGTGGCTAGCACTCAAAGACTATTACTAGTCCTCAAACGGACCACCTAGTCTTATTGTCATCGTTCGATCCATTCATCAGCAGAAGAAGTAGTAGAATAAAAATATATGCTAACATCTCTGTGGGCTCAAACAATCAATGTCAATCTATTGTAAGGAAATAAGATAGAAAATCAACGGTTTTGATATAAAGGAAAAAGAGGAAAAAGGACCCTCGACATCAACATCAACATCTATGTGTGCGAAGTCTCTAACACTAATATCTAAAAAGGCACCATGACAGGCCATGGGTACCACAATCAAAGAAATACTGACATAAAAGTAAATAAATAATCGTCCTCCAGATGCAGGGGAGAACTCACCATGGTCTGAAATCAAGCTCTGAACCTCAACGATTGGGTTGCTAAAGTCCTCGATCTATCGTATTTGTATCATAAAATGATGCAGCACCAAAAGGGAGTTAGTACATGGAATGTACTATATGTAAAATGGGCTAAGGAAAAGGAAAACAGTATAACATGCTCTCATCAATCACTCAGACTCATCTCAAAGCAAGGAACAAGACTCTATCACTTTACCATCCATCATATATCAAATCATCACATCACATCGGAGATTTTATCACCATGAAACCTATCTGGGAGTTTCTTGGACCTACACCCATCACCTATGATCCGGTGATGGTACAACTAAGCATGTTGTTATGGCATCCGCCCATTACCTTGTCGGGGTAAAAAGGCGTGCATTAGGGGTTTATAATAGTAGTAAGTCCTCTTTTGGGACTAAGAAAGCATCCGTTCTCATGGTCAAATCCTCTGCTACGCTGGCCACGTAGGTAATGAGTGCGAGTGAGACTCACTCTTACTCATTTTCGGTGCTCAATACTTCTTCCAAGACTCAACATGCTCATAAGACCATCAATTCATCCAGAATTCCCGTCACTCAAACTCTACGGGCAAGACTATCTTTCTAATTTCAAAAGATTATGTTTATCCAACTCTATCAGTATAATTCCAGTTAACATAATCATCAACACTCATCACCTCAGGACTCAGACTCAATCAAACATCACATTCAGAAAATCAAGGCTCTAGACACCCCACCCCCACCCCCTCACCCCCATAAGTTTATTATTCAAGTATTTATGGAGAGAATTTATAAGAGTTCAATCACAATCACTTAAGTATGTAGGTATACAGTAACTTTAAGCATGACGGTCATCAATTTAGGATATGAAAGTATAGTTTAAAGAACATATTTAAGGACTCAAGACAATATCCAAGAATATAATACAAATATTCAAGAACATTCAAGAAAATCATAATTCAAGACTTCTAGACATAAATTTACATTCTAACTCTACATTGGCACATGGAAGAATAATTTCATGCTTTTGGGTAGCCTTTACATACCTGGGAATGACAAATCTTTGAAGAATCTTGAATTCCCCTCTGAAACCTTTGTTTTCCCCTCCTTTTTCTATCTTAGACTTAACGCAGAATTAATAGATTTAGAATGGTTTTGGGTTTCAAAACCCTTTTGTACAAAAACACATCTTAAAATCGACTTGGGGCCTTTAAAAAGTAATGGGTCTAAACCCTTTTGTACGAATTTATATTTTAAAGTTGACTTGGGAATGTAAAAATATATCGGGAAAGATAAAATTGCCCTTCCCGAATTAAAACACAAAAATTTGCATCTCGTATACTAGTGCGTAATGCGCAATAGTGCAAATTTGCACTTTTTTGCATTTTCTCAGTTTTTTGAAAATTTTTGGAAAAAGACCAAGTGTCGTTCCGCTTCCACTCCGCGTCACAGAAAGGGCGCAAAAATCTCACTGTTTTAAGCCCTTTTTAAAAATTATAATTCATATTTTTGCGCGATAAGGCTGAGTCAAGACCATTTTTTGACTCATTTTTTTGCACTGATCACAAATCTGGTCTCAAATTTTCTATCAGAGCTTAGGAAGATACATTGTGCACATAATAAAGTTTAGGGGCATTTTAGTAATTTTACAGGGTATTATATCATTTCCCCTTTGTCATCATTCATCCTCAAATGATGAGTAAAGGTCGAATGGGGACTCGAATAAACTCAGAATTCATCTCATTCCTCACTCGGGGGCACTCGAACTCTCACTATCCATCATCTATCTATCTTTGTCTTAGAATCGAAATTGGAATAAAACAAGGCATCAACTTAATGAAAAAGAATACTCAGGATTGATAAGAATAAGAATATTTACCTTCAACATTATCATCAGTTGGCATGAATAGATATGGGTATTTGAGTTTCATCGCCTCCTCAGCCTCCCACGTAGCTTCCTCAATAATTGATTCCTCCATAGGACTTTAACGGAGGCTATATCTTTATTCCTCAGCTTACGGTCCTGTCGGTCAAGGATCTGGACTGGGATTTCCTTGTATGATAAGCTATCCTTCATACCCATGCTCTCTATAGAAACTGCTAAATTTAGATCCCCCAAACATTTCTTCAGCATGGATACATGAAACACTGGGTGAACTCCGTCTAGATCGGAAGGCAAGTCTAGCTCATAAGCAACCTTCCCAATCTTTCTCACAATCTGGTATGGTCCGATGTAACGAGGACTCAACTTTCCCTTCTTACCAAATCTCATGACACCCTTCATGGGTGACACCTTCAAGTACACCCAATTATCTACCTCGAACTCCAAGTCTCTTCTTCTCATCAACATCAACATCTATGTGTGCGAAGTCTCTAACACTAATATCTAAAAAGGCACCATGACAGGCCATGGGTATCTTCTCACATCTGTATATGACTTCTGGCGACTCTGGGCTGTCTTCAACCTTTCCCCAATGACTTTCACCTTTTCCATAGACTAGTATATGAGGTCAGGCCCAACCAAATCAGCCTCACCCACCTCAAACCAACTGATCGGTGATCTACATCTCCTCCCTTATAATGCCTCATACGGGGCCATCTGGATGCTAGCATAATAACTGTTATTGTACGTGAACTGAATCAATGATAAATGATCATCCTAGTTTTCTTTGAAGTTAATAACACATGTCCTCCAAGGTCTGGATAGTGCGCTCTACCTGCCTGCCCGCCTGTTTGAGGGTGAAAGGCGTTACTCAAATTCACCTTCGTACCTAATCCCTACTGGAATGATCTCCAAAGTTGAGAGGTGAATTGAGCTCCTCTGTCTAAGATGATATACAAAGGAACCCCATGCAGCCTCATAATCTCCCAAATGTAAAGTCGAGCATACTCTTCAGCCGTATAGGTTGTCTTCACTGCCAAGAAGTGGGCTGATTAAGATGAATGCAAACCCCATGCAACCTCATAATCTCCCAAATGTAAAGTCGAGCATACTCTTCAGCCGTATAGGTTGTCTTCACTGCCAAGAAGTGGGCTGATTTAGTCATCCTGTCTACAATTACCCATATAGAGTCATGCTGCTTTCTAGATCTTGGTAAGCCCGTGATGAAGTCCATGTTGTTCACCACCCATTTCCACTCCGAAATCTCAAAGTTCTGAGCTAGCCCATAAGGTTTCTGATGTTCAACCTTAACCTGTTGGTAATTAGGATACTTGGAAATAATTTCAGCAATGTATTTCTTCATCCCATTCCACCAATAGACTTCCCTTAAGTCATGGTACATCTTGGTGGAGCCAGGATGAATGGAATACCTTATCCTGTGAGCTTCGGCCATGATTCTGTCTCGAATGCTATCAACATCAGGTACACACAATCTCCCTTGGTATCTCAATACCCCATCTCCCCCTTTGGAGAAGACCATCACTTTTTGCTTGTGAACCGTTTCTTTCAATTGGAGTAAGACAGGGTCTCCAGGGTCTCCTTTACCTCAGACACTAAGGACGAAGCAGAACCATTCTGAACATTGACCCCGCCTTTGTTGTTCTCCTCAAGCTGTACTCCCAATTTAGCCAATCTATGTACTTACTTAGCTAATTCTCTCTTCCCCTCTTCCGCATGGGCAGTGCTACCCATAGAGATCCTGCTAAGAGCATTAACAACAACGTTAGCCTTACCTGGGTGGTAGAGGATGCTCATGTCATAATCCTTGAGCAACTCTAGCCACCTTCTCTGCCGCAAGTTGAGCTCTTTCTGACTGAACACATACTGCAAGCTCTTGTGGTCAATAAACACGTCCTATAGATAGTGATGCCAGATTTTAAGTACGAATACCACTTCCCTCTCTGCATAAGTACACAACCCAATCCCACTTTGGATGCATCACAGTATATCACAAAGTCACCCATCCCAGCTGGCAAGGTCAACATAGGTGTTGTAGTCAATCTAGTCTTTAACTTTTGAAAACTCTTTTCACATGCCTCAAACCACTGAAACTTAGCCTTCTTTTGAGTCAGCTTTGTTAACGGGGCTGACGGGGAAGAGAAGCCTTTAACAAATCTGTGGTAGTATCCGGCCAGACCCACAGAACTACTTATTTCAGTGGAAAAGTGGGTCTTGGCCAGTTCTTAACTGCCTCAATCTTCTGAGTATCCACCCGAATACCATCTCCCAAAATAACATGGCTCAAGAAGGCCACTGACTTGAGCCAAAACTTACATTTGGAGAATTTTGCATACAACTCATGATCTTTGAGTATTTGCAAAACCACTCTAAGGTGATTTGCATGTTCCTCCTCATTCCTCGCATATACTAGAATGTCATCAATAAATACGATCACGAATATGTCAAGATATGGTCTGAATACCCTATTCATCAAGTCCATGAAAGCTGCAGGTGCATTTGTCAACCCGAAGGGCATGACCAAGAACTCATAATGGCAGTACTGTGTCCTAAAGGTTGTCTTAGGGATGTCGCTTTCCCTCACCTTCAATTGATGGTATGAGATCTATCTTAGAGAAATAAGTAGCACCCTGAAGCTGGTTGAAGAGATCATCTATTCTGGGAAGGGGATACTTATTCTTTATAGTAACCTTGTTCAACTGTCGGTAGTCTATACACATCCTTAAAGACCATCTTTCTTACGCATGAATAAGACAGGAGCACCCCAAGGTGAGACACTAGGCCTTATGAAATATTTCTCTAGCAAGTCTTTCAACTGCTCTTTCAATTCTTTCAACTCTGCGAGGGCCATTCTGTAGGGTGGAATGGAGATAGGTTTGGTTTGGGGAAGAATATCAATCTCAAAGTCAATCTCCCTATCAGGAGGGACTCTAGGAAGATCATCAGGGTAGACCTTAGGAAACTAATTCACTATTGGGACTAACTCGAGAGTAGGAGACTCAACATCTTCAGTCTTCACTCGTATGAGGTGGTAAGTACAACCCTTATATATCAACTTTCTAGCTCTAAGATAGGATATGAATTTGCCCTTAGGGGCAGAATAACTCCCTTTCCACTCTAAGATAGGCTCATTAGGAAATTGGAACTTGACAGTCTAGGTTCTACAGTCAACAACAGCATAACAAGCATGAAGCCAATCCATGCCCATTATTACATCAAAATTAACCATCTCCAACTCTATTAAATCAGTTAAAGTGTCCCTATGATAAATAGACACCACATAATCCCTATAAACCCTCTCAACTAAGATAGACTCACCAATAGGAATAGAGATAGCAAAAGGTTCATACAGACACTCTGGAACAACCCCACACTTACTAGCCACATAAGGAGTTACAAAAGATAATGTGGCACCCAGATCAATCAAGGCATAACAATCAAAGGAAAAGACTCAGAGTATACCCATGACAACATCTGGTACTGCCTCCTGATCCTATCGATTACCCATAGCATAAAGGCAGTTAGTCCCGCCACCTATACCCGTAGTAGCAGTCATCTGCTGGTTACCCACTAGGGGTGCTGTCAAAGACTGAGCCCTACTGTTCTCTTCACCTCGCCTTCTCTTCGGGCACTCCTGCTGGAAGTGACCCGCTTGTCCACATAGAAAACAAGCATCCGTGCCGAGATGACACCTACCTAGATAGAGTTTCCTACAAGTATTGCAGGATAGTTTCTCCCTCGGGCCCTGAGTCACACTAGCCTGAGATTAGGCGCCCGAGGTCCTAGGATTCTGGTAACTCTGAGATTTCTGGTCATACCTGTTTGGTTGCACAGGCGCCGAAGGTGCAAGATATGATGATCTTGTCTGGAAATAGGATTTGTCACCCCTATTCTGTCTCGACGGGCTAGGTTTATATCCTGCTGACTTTGCTTTTCTGCTCAAATGCTCTTCTCTGTCCCTCCTCTTATCCTCCTCTTCTGCTAGGCATACACCATAAGTGTGGAGATATCCATGCTAGGAATCAGCAAGGTAACCTTATACTCTTTCTGCACATGTCTAGCTAGGCCAGGCATAAACATCCTTATCTTCTGTCTCATATCCTTCACCATCTCTAGAGCATACCTTGACAGTTTGATGAACTTAAGGCTATACTCCTTCACAGTCCTCTGCCGCAAGTTGAGCTCTTTCTGATATCTTCTGTCTCATATCCTTCACCATCTCTAGAGCATACCTTGACAGTTTGATGAACTTAAGGCTATACTCCTTCACAGTCATTCCTCTTTGCTTTAGATTCACGAACTCCTCTACCTTCGCCTTCCTAAACTCTTGAGGAAAGAAGTGATCAAGGAAGAAGGCTTCAAACTTATCCCATGGGGTGGGCTCCGCATCCTCACCTCTACTCCCCTGCCACTGAGTGTACCATACATTAGCCACATTTGTCAGCTGGTAGGACGCAAGCTCAACTCTCTTAATCTCGGTCGCATGGATGGCTGTCAAAACTTTGTACATCTCGTCAATAAAGTTCTATGGGTCCTCTTCTGCCTTCGACCCCGTATACACAGGCGATTCATCCTCAAGAAGTCCCTGAGCTGGGTCGTAGCTGAGGGCTCCTGCGAACTAGAACTAGGAGCCTGAGAACCATTGCTATTTCCCTGGGAGGCCACCAACTGAGTCAGCATGGTGATGGCTCCTCTGAATTCTACCTCAGTTATGGGAGCTAGCTGGGGCTGAGCAGGGGGCGCCTGAGAGACCTCAGCAGACCTAGCAGGGCATCTCTATCTCCTGGTCTCAGTTTAAATCGAAACCTCCGGTTGGATATTCTCAGTAACGGGAGTAGTGGCATCTCTCTGAGCGGTTATTCACTTTGGCAGCATTTTCTGTAAGCGTAAAGTGCACAAGTTAAAAGCAGAATTTCATAAGTTAACTCTATAGCATGAACTCAAATCATAAAAGAAGGGTAACACTTCCTAATATCCTATAGCCTCCTGCTTATGAAGTGTGGTGCACAACACACCCATAAACAAGACTCTACTAGACACGATTTCGTAGACTTCCTAGTATACTCGAACTCTGTGCTCTGATACCAAGTTTGTCACACCCCGGAAGGGTACCCTGGACGTGGCTGGCACTCAAAGACTTTGCTAGTCTCCAAGCGAAGCACCTAGTTTCATTGCCATCATTTAATCCATTCATCAGCAGAAGAAGCAGTAGAATAAAAATATATGCTAACATCTCTGTGGGCTCAAACGACCAATATCAATCTATAATAAGGAAATAGGATAGGAAATCAACGGTTTTGATATAAAGGAAAAAGAGGGAAGAGAACCCTCGACATCAACATCAATATCTATGTCTACGAAGCCTCTAACACTAACATCTAAGAAGGCACCATGACAGGCCATAGGTACCACAATCAAAGAAATACTAACATTAAAGTAAATAAATAGTCATCCTTCAGATGCTGGGGAGGACTCACGACGGTCTGAAATCAAGCTCTGAACCTCAACGATTGAGCTGCTGAAGTCCTCGGTCTACCGTATCTGTATCATAAAATGATGCAGTGCCAGAGGGGAGTTAGTACGTGGAATATACTGTATGTAAAATGGGCTAAGGAAAAGAAAAACAGTATAAGATGCTCTCATCAATCACTCAGACTCATCTCAAAGTAAAGAACAAGACTCTATCACTTTACCATCCATCAGACATCAAATCATCACATAAAATCGGAGAATCTATCACCATGAAACTTATCCGAGAGTTTCTTAGACCTACACCCATCACTTGTGAGCCGGTGATGATACAATGAAGCGATGTCATTGAAAAATCCATCCAGTACCTTACCCATTACCTATGAGTCGGTGATGATACAACTAAGCGATGTCATTGTGGCATCCGCCCAGTACCTTGTCAGGGTAAAAAGACGTGTATCAGGGGTTTATAATAGTAGTAAGTCCTAGGCAAGACTATCTTTCATATTTCAAAGAATTATGTTTATCCAACTCTATCAGTATAATTCCAGCTAACACAATCATCAACAATCATTACCTTAGGACTCAAACTCAATCAAACATCACATTCAGATAATCAAGGCGCTAGACACCCCTCCTCCCCCCCCCCCCCCCCCGAAATCTCAAAGTCATTCAGAAAATCAAGGCTCTAGACACCCCACCCCCACCCCCTCACCCCCATAAGTTTATTATTCAAGTATTTATGGAGAGAATTTATAAGAGTTCAATCACAATCACATAAGTATGTAGGTATACAGTAACTTTAAGCATGATGATCATCAATTTGGGATATGAAAGTATAGTTTAAAGAACATATTCAAGAACTCAAGATAATATCCAAGAATTTGTACAAATATTCAAAAACCTTCAAGAAAATCATAATTTAAGACTTCTAGACATAAATTTACATTCTAACTCTACATTAGTTCATGGAAGAACAATTTTATGCTTTTGGGTAGACTTTACATACCTGGGAATGGATATTTTCTTCAAGAATCAAATCTTCTCTAGAAACCCTCACTTGTTTCTCCTTCTTCTCTCTTAGATTTAGCGTAAAAATCTTTGAAAAGTAATGGCTCTAAACCCTTTTGTATGAATTTACATTTTAAAGTAGACCTGCAAATGTAAAAATATATTGGAAAAGATGAAATTTCCCTTCCCGAATTAAAACAGAAAAATTTGCATCTCGTACACTAGTGCGCGACGTGCACTAGTGTAAATTTTCACTTTTTTGCATTTTCTCAGGTTTTCAGAAATTTTTGAAAAAAGACCAAGTGTGGTTCCGCATTCACTCCGCGTCATGGAAGGGGCGCGAAAATCTCATTGTTTTAAGCCCTTTTTAAAAATTATATTTCACGTTTTTGTGCAAAAAGGCCGAGTCTAGATCATTTTTTGACTCAGGTCCTTGAGTAGACAAGTCAAAAAACTTAAACCACTTATGGGGTGGGTAACCC
Organism: Solanum virginianum; assembly: GCA_000787875.1. Lineage (NCBI taxonomy): Eukaryota > Viridiplantae > Streptophyta > Magnoliopsida > Solanales > Solanaceae > Solanum > Solanum virginianum. The sequence continues at coordinate 17,548 of DF365542.1, forward strand.
AAAAATTTTAAAACATTAACCCTCGTATGGTTAACAAACATGTATGCTTATATAGATACGTGACGATCGTCCTAATGGATAAAACAAAAACCATATTGACACATATGTTCTTCATGGTTAGAACTCTATCTCTTGAAGTGAAATGGCTAAATTTTTTTATATGAACATTAAAGTCTTTCTCGTCTTCTTCTGACAAACTCAATAAATTTGAGTTTAGTGTACGAGATCTCCAATAGTTCTTGAAAACTTGAACAAAATTGACAACTTTGATTATCACAAGGATGTGTGGTCTTCAACATCGAATAATTCGATAGACTTATCATTTTGTCCTTGCAACACTTCTGCAATAGCATCATCTCTAGATTTAAATACTGATTTCAAGGATGATTCTAACTTTACTAACATAACAACCTGTAAAACTTGAGATCAAATGTTAGTAGACATAATAAAGTAGCGTGAGATCCTATAAAGATTAGGCTATGGTAAACTAAGTGACCATATCAATCATGACTTATCACTAATTGATGCTTGCTTCTTTGCAATCCTACAGTCCTTGTGCATACTTTGTATTTGGCAATACTGGTTTGATTCTTTTGAACTTTGATAGCATCTGCCGAGCTTGTATCTAATTACTGCAAAACATAAAGAAAGTAATTAGAAATAATTTTGACATAATATGATAAATTGAAGATAAGATGAGATGAGAAATCATTTAATAGATTATGACGAGGCAACGGTAGGTGTAAGTGGCGCCTTGTGCTTGAAGATCATCATCTTTGTTCGTTGTTCTTGCATCCAAAGAAAAATTCTTAGTTTGAAAGACTAATTTGTGTTGATTTTGTTCTCCTTCTTGCGGTTGACTTACACATTATTTACTCTTTGAAATGCAGTTTTAGCAAAATTTTTGAGGACCTCCTCAAAAATTCTATCCCAGCTTGCTTGAATGTAGCAAATGACATCTTTGTGAAATTTTTTAGACTTTCTCAAAACTTTGGCTCCAATTCCATACTTTAATAAAATTCTAAACTTGGTTCATTAAAGAAACATCTTTCTATAGGAATTTTTGAGACCCTCTCAAAAATTCTTGCCCAATTGCATGTTGTGGACCCCGACCTTTTTGGAAAAACTCTTCTAATGAATTTTTTAGATGAGCCCTAGTTTCCATTATAAGGAGGAATGAAAATCTAATGGGGAATATGACCTAGCCGTTGTGGCACCTTTGTATCCCCTTGAGGAAGGAATCAGGTCAAACGTAGTTCCAACAACAAGAATATTAAATTTTGATAATGGGGTGACCGAGATCGACATAGGCCACCTACCTCATTTTTGAGAATTCAGGTTAAGCGTAGTTTGTTACAAAAAAATAAGGCTAATTCAGGAAAAAAATATTAAATATACAATAACTTTACACGTAGAACCTTGTCAACATTTTGCACACTTGTCTTGTCTGGTGATGGCAAATGTCTTCAACTGATCTTACTCAAGTCATCTTGAGCTTTCTTTCAATCATCAAATGTATTGTCATTTGGGGAGGCTCAATCAATTATGATTAACTTATTGTCAAGCATGTATTGAATCTTGCGCTTGAGGGTTGAATAATTTTCTGTATCGTGTTCGATAGCTCCTGAATTATAAGCACATCTATGGTCTGCCCCGTAGAATTTTCCCAAAGGATTGGCTGGTCTTCCTTTAATAGGACGGAATATACCTGTGGCTTTCTACCTTTCATAAAGCTGAGTTTGAGATTCCTTCAATAGTGTAAATACTTTGGGAGGGTTTCTGAAACTCGGATACAAGAATTTTTTTCGATTGACGTGATAATTTTGATATCTCTTTGGTGGAATAGCTCTGATAACCAACACCTCCTCTTTTTCCTTCTTTGACATCTTCACATCACTAGTTATGATGACTACTCCATTAACTTATAATGTGATTTTTTTGGTCTTGAAGTCATCCTCTAAAACTTCTCCTACCTTGACTACATTGATGAATTTTCGTCCTATCATACAAAATATTCTTTCATAGTATTCAGGCTTTTGAATATGAATAAATATTTCAATAATTTCGCACTCAAACATTGAAGGTTGAATTATTGCAGTCTCTCTTCTCCAATGAAGAGCGTATTCTCGATAGTTTTCTGTCGATTTTTGCTTGATCTTCTCTAAATAGTAGCGATTAGGGGCGAATTCTATGTTATGTCCAAATCTATCAATAAAATCTTTTTGCGAGTGCCTTCTAACTTAGCCATTGTGTTAACTCTTGTGAGGTAAACCACTCCAAGGCTTATCCCTTAAGACTTCGGATAAAAAGACGTATCAAAAGTGGTTCATTTTTTCCAACCCCCATGACTTGATCACAATAAGCTTTCAAATGAGTTAGAGGATTGCTAATTCCATGAAAACTACCAAACTTTGGAATCTTGAACCCTTCTAGAAGGTCCAAATCAGGATTAATACACAAATCTTCGTAGTTCAAGCCTATGATATTTGGTGCATAGTGATACTGTTTGATGACCTTCGTAATTTCTTATTTTATGCCCATTCTTCCTTGGGCCTCCACTCATTTTCTTTCTCTTCATAATGATTGGATTTAGTATATGTGGGATAAGGAAGGTATGATTCGTGAAAAATAGTTTTTAAAGGCATGGGTTGAATGGTAGATAGATTTTGGGTATTTTGGATAGGGGTATGATATGCGATAGAAAATGTTTGAGAACTATTGGGATTCAAATCCTGAGGAGAAGGTAGTGTTCGGTACAAAAAGCTAATATGGCGTAGGTTAGAGAGAGTCAAATCAATGGTAGGTAATTTTTGGGTTGGACTAATATGAGGATTACTTGGGATATTCTCTAGAGGGTTCAGAGAATGAGAATAAAGTTGAGGCCTTCTTTCTCTTAGAAATGGAGTACTGGTAGTGATAATAAAATTCTTTGACTCTCTAATATGTTGTAACTCAGTTCTTTTCTATTACGTCAGTTGCGCAACTGCTTTATTTTGTTCATCAATACAAGACCCGTTGTAGAAACATCGGTCAAACCAACATTTTCACTATTTTCAGTCATTTTCTGTGCCCTTTAAAAATTTTAAGTGAAGAAGAAATCTTTGGAGACTCTAGACTTCGTAAAGTATAAATGTTTGGTCAGCTCCCTCAACACAAATCAGTTCTAATTACTTGATACAGAAAAATAACTCAAAAGATAAATATGTTAGTCCCTGTTCACAATAAATAATGCAAAATATCTCAAAGAATGGTAAACACATAATAGTTGCTTTGCTTAAAGATGTACTAGCCCACATATATAAGAAGGTGACTAAATAGGTGAAATTTTGCCTATTTAATTTTGAGAATTGCAAATCAAGGAGATGCCAAGGTTCTCTTGCATCTTCAAAAATTTATAATTCTTTGTAGGAATGGAGGAAAAACAATAAGCTTTTCAAAATGAGGGGCCGAGCCTGGGAAGGCTTCCTACGTATCTCGCAAGGGAGAGAAATCAGGCCCTATGTAGTTCGACTGGCTTGAAAGAAATTCACTTTTGTCACATGAGAGATCAAAATTCAGAATTTTTAGAGTGAAGTTCAAATTTTGTTGAGAAACCTAAGACTCAAAGAATGTTCGGATGAACATTTGATAGAGACTTGATTTTTGTGCTTAGAAGATTTTAGAAACTTTCGATCGAAAAGAAGTGGACTAGAAACCTTCAAACAAAGAATATAATCACACAAATAGTTATAAAATATAGCACGTAAACAAATATGGCATATCCTAAACAGAGAATATGTGACCCTTTTGAGCCAAGGGTAGGCCTAACGATTTAAAGGATGTATACGCAATTTGAAACGTCCTATTACCCCAAAATATTATACTAAATTGAATGGGGGATACATGACATGGAAAAAGGAAGTACAAAAGTCATTTCCACGCAGGGGTACAGTCCTAAGCTAAGTCGTCGTGGAAAAATCTCTTCTTCTTGACTTCTTGGCGTCTCCGAATGTCTTTGGATGAAGTAATGCCTCATGAAGATCCTTCTTTGACCAAACTAAGTTTATTAAATAATTACCAACCCCAAGGGACATGGATGAAGTAATGCCTCATGAAGATCCTTCTTTGACCAAACTAAGCTTATTAAATAATTACCAACCCCAAGGGACAATGGTTCATCAAAACATATACATCCTTCAAATATAAACACATAAGCATGATCGTTTATTTGAGTGGGGGGCCACTATGGACTCAAGGTGGTCTACTAATGGGCCCAATATCCGAGGGGTATTGGGTCGACCTAGGCAAATGCTTAGAAGTAGGGATTTGGTTTAACTCTATCTTATGTTTTCTAAGATTTGACTTACTAGACAATAAGTTCCCGAGCGGACAACTCGAGTGAGGAGGCTACGCGGCCATATGGAAAAAAGATCCGAAC